>VUQI01026244.1:26269-36377 GCA_015106735.1 Paratilapia polleni | reverse complement strand
GATAAAACAAAATTTAACCTAATCTTACCTGAACCATCCATATCCTTAAGCGAACCTAAGCCTAATCCTTCCTAATGTTATACTTAATATAAGACTAACCTAGCTTTACTTTAACCTTACACAAACTTCATTCCAACCTTCCATAACCTTAATCAAATCTAAGCATAAGATCCCCAGTAATTAGAATAAAACTAACCTTAACCTAATTTAATCTTAACCTCGATCTGTTTTACCATAATCTTAATTTAAACTGAATCTAATTGTTACATAGATTAAAACTAACTTTACCCTAAATTTTTATTATAATTACTTAAAAGAAATTGGCAAATTTGCCAAAGTCAAAATCTACACTTTCACCCAGGAGAGTAATGCTCAAGTCCCATGTAGGACCATTGTTTTCAGAATGATGTTTCACTTTTGTTTTGGGCTTTTCATTTTCAGCTGCTGCTGTCTTTAGCCTTGCTCAAAGTCAAGGTGCCATTTTAGTAGTTCCCATCATGAGGGTCAGGCATATTAAGGGTCACCATTAATCTGAATGGTTGGTTTATTCAAGCAAATGAAACTACAGACTTTCAAAGAAAATTGCTGGAAAACCCTAAGATCCATACCACACAATTAAATGATTTTATACAAGAGGCCAATGACACAGGGATGTTGTAGTTATATATTATAATAGTAAGTGATAGTTCATGATTCTGGTCTCCAAATATTCAACATGCTACCCAATTAAACAGCCTCCAGTTACAAAACTGTTAGAGTGACAATAGAAGATGATGAATGAGAGGTGGTGCAGGATTATCTTCAGGACATCTTAGATGAACTACTAAGGATGGATAAACACATTAAAGGGTAGGTAGAACTGTTAGGGCCAATCTCAAAACTTTTGAGATATATTGTGGGGCAAGCAAGTGTACTCTTAATGCTGGTCCCAAGCCTGGATAAATGGGGAGGGTTGTGTCAGGAAGGGCATCTGGCGTAAAATCTTTGCCAAATCAAACATGCGGAAGAAGATAACAAGAATTCAGTATAATGTAATTAACACCTGAAATATACTCACCAGACACTTTATTTAGTGCACCTTGCTAGTACCGGGTTGGACCTCCTTTTGCCTTAATTCTTCAAGCCAACAAGCTGGAAGCAGCCATCAAAAGATGGGTACACTGTGTTCATAAAGGGAGGGACACGGTCAGCAACAATACTCTGGTAAGCTGTGGCGTTGCTGCAACAATGCTCAATTGGTAGTAAGGGGCCCAAAGTGTGCCAAGAAAATATCCCCCACACCATTACACCACCAGCACAAACAGCCCAAATCATTACAGGCAGGCAGGATGGATCCATGCTTTCATGTTTATGCTAAATTCTGACCCTACCATCCAAATCCTGACCCTACCATCCAAATCGTGCAGCAGAAATCAAGACTCATCAAACCAGGCAATGTTTTTCCAATCCTGCTGTATATTCTTCAGTTTTGGACAATAGAAGATTGTCCTTTTCTTTCCTTTCCTATTTCTTTCTTGCTCTTCTTCTCCTCTTTCCTCCTCTCCCAACAGTAAGGTGATCTGTTGCAGCCACAGTAAAGGTCAAAGGTCAAGTCAGGGGAATTTGTAACAACAGGAAGTTTGTGTGTAACCCATAAGTAGTTAAAGGAGACAAATAAGCTGTCCTGGATGGTGGATATATCAGTTTGTGTGTGGACATCTGTGCATGTCTGTGGGTGTAAATGATTTAGATCAGTTATTGAAGAAATTTATTTATTATTGATAAGATTATGAAAGCCATTAATAACAGCTGATTGCATTATTGATTAGACCAGATAATGCAGCTGCTGAAGCTCCACAGCACTATTATGAGATAACAGCTGACACACACACACAGACACACAGACACAGTCGTTTCTCCACTACTTCAGAATATATTACATTGACTTATAACTGTAATTACTACCTTAATATGAACTAATAGTTCCTAAAGGTTTTCTACCTAAAATGTGACAACTTACATTAAGAACACCTCCTTTCATATTGTGAGCATATTTACAAGAACTGAATCCTCCCCAGTGTTAAACTGAACCTAATTTAAACTAAATTTAACCTATCTTTATCCTGCTCTTAAACTGACCTTATACCAACCTTCCCTAACCTTAATGAAACTGAGGTATAATCCTCCCAAATGTTAAACTAAACCTAACATTAACCTGACCTTAACCCATCTCTGTCCTAACCTTAAACTAACCCTATCCCAACCTATCTACCATATCATTAATCCAACCTAAGACTAATCTTTCCTAGGTCTAGGATAAAGCTAACCTTAACCTTACTTTGTCTTTACATTGATCTACCTAACTTTCATCTTAACCCACACTTAACCTAATCTTCACATAGCCTAAAATGAACCCTACCATAAGGGTTTTGTATCCAAAAACCCAAGCTTAATCCTCCCTAACATTAAACTAAACCTAAGTTTAACCAAAACTTAAACTAACGTTTCATAGCCTTAATCCCACCCAAACCTAATCTTCCCTAAATAAACCTAAACTTAACCTATGTTTATTCTAACCTTAAAATGACAGGCCTCCGTTAACCTTAATCCAACCTAGGAGTAATCTTTCCTGTGATTAGTATTAACCTAACCTACCCCACAATAAATGTCTTTCTCCCAATTTCACATCATTTTTGCCCATCTGTTTATCTCTATCTCTAAACCAAAATTTAAACTCCCCTAAGCATTTTCCCGTGGTGCTTCCTGTCCACCAGATGTCGTGGCATTTGTCCTTTCGCTGCTCAAAGTTTCGTCACGTCTTTGGAAAGCCCGCCACCAAAGAGCACAGCTATGACGGGGTGCCAATCACACATAGTGTCCACGACAACCACTACTGCTCAGCCAATCCCTGCTTCATTGCTGTGGTGACCGAGTGTGCCGGGGGCGGGTCGTTTTTAGTCCTGCCTATCCATCATGTGCGTAGACCTTTTTTTTTTCATTTAATTTACTCTTGATGAACATAATAAAAGCAAAATCAATAAAATAACTAACTAGTGCAAAAACTAGTGAAATCTAAATGCTTAAAATAGTTTCATGTTCTCTCTCAGACAGGCAGGGTGGACCCTCAGCACCCGAGGGTGTGCGGTCACAGCGGCAGCGTCCTGGACGTCAAGTGGAATCCATTCGATGATTACTGCATCGCCTCATGCTCGGAGGACTGCACCGTATGCCATTCATGCTTTCCCGTGTGTGCGTGTGTTTATATTTACGTTAAATCTGAGTTCACGTCTGCAAAGCGTTGTACATAGGTTGAGACTTGGTTTAACTTTAGAATTAGGTTTAGGATAAGGTTGGGGTTAAATTCTAGGGAATTAGGTAATATTTAAAGACTTGATGAGTAGAGTACATACAGATCAATATCTGTTCATCTAATACAGGTGAAGATCTGGGATATCCCAATCTGTGGTATCCAACAGAACCTCACTAAGGCCAGGAAAACTCTGATTGGTCACTCCAAAAGAGTGGGGCTTATTGAGTGGCATCCAACTGCTGAGAACCTGCTGCTTAGCTCTGCCTATGACTACAAGGTCAGTGCCATGCAAAGACAATGACATTTTGGCCTGAATTGATGTACCATTCAGTACTTTTGTCATTTTTTAATATTTTTCTCTTACAGAAAACAGTCTTTACTTATATTTAATAATCCACTTCTTTGCATATTTCTCACCTACAAAATGCTCTTGGAGAAGATGGAAAAAACAGACTGGTGAAAACTCTCCACCATGAAATATAAGCCCAGTCTTACTACCAGCTGGTCACAATGCACTGGTTAACCTTTAGCGCAATTTTTTTTAATATGCACAGTAAACTCTGTTGACGGCCAGATTACTAGCAGTTTTAGTATTTAAACTCAGTCTTTTTTGCTCTGTCAAATGCAAGCTCTTGGGTCTGATATTGCCACTGATCGTGTGTTTTGGAACTAATGCCAATGGACACTTTATGCAACATTAGCCACAAAAACAGCAGTATTTGACACCCTTTGTGTGAGAACAGACTGGAAAACCAATGCCTTTGTAAACAACTATATTGCTTGCTAAACTGGCATGAAAGGTTTTCTATATTAGGTACCCTACAAAATTGGACCAACACAAGAGAACAAGCGTATATATTTGGAAAGTTATACAGTATATTTGGTCTGGTTTTGGGAACCCCAAGTGGAAACATTTTTAACTGTAAAAAAAAATTAAATTTATGAGGCTTCAATAGAATCATTTGATATTTCACAATAAAAACAGATGTACTGTAATCAGATCAGTAATTCCACTGTATTCAGCCTACAAAACACACCTGATTTTGTCTCTCTTATTTCTCCAGGTCCTTCTCTGGGATGTGTCCCTGGCCGGTGCAGTAATCAGGTACCCAGTCCAGGTGGTTCTGATGCCCATCCACCACCGCTACCCATCTGAGACGCTGCTGCTTTCAGTCAGCTTCAACAGCGATGGCAGCAGGCTGGCGGTCACTTCCAAAGACAGACGTGTTCGAGTCCTGGACCCTCGGTCAGGAAAGATTTTACAGGTATGTTTATTTTATCTGACTTTGTGTCCTAATGAAAAATGTGTAGTAAGGTAACAAATGTTTCTGCAGGTGTCCAACAGTAAGTCGCACAAGGCCAACAAAGTTTTATACATCGGGGGGTTGAAGATGCTTCTGTCCACTGGCAGCTCTCCGTGGAACCACAGGCAGATTGTCCTCTGGGACCCTGTAAGACTGAGGGTTTTTCTTTTCTCTTCAACTGTAATCTGAACCTTTTTCTGAACTGTGCTCACTATGAAAGGACTTCAAAAGGGGGAAATAAGTATTCAATTACTAGCATCTTCTAGCTGTAAGAATGCCAACTCTGTTCAGATGTCTGGGGGCGTAAGATATGAATGAAAAAGAGAATAAACTGATCTATCACTGTAAATTAAGCACAGAGACAAAGATAACTGCACATATAAAAGTATTTTTTGTGAAATGATTTAATAGAACCTGACTAAAGAATTAACTGCACCAGCTGTTTATCTCGATTAACCAACTTCAGATTATAATGATTTAGATTTTCTTTTGCTGATTTTAACAAAATTTGGTCACAGTTTGCTCTACATTTGATAGTAAATCTAATGTCTTTCTCCTATTTTCTGTTGTGTGCAGGATGACTTATCTGAACCCCTGTATGAAGAAGATCTGGATGGGTCTGCTGGAGTTCTCTTCCCATTCTACGACCCAGACACATACATGCTCTACCTGGCTGGAAAGGTCATAAAACAACCCACACGTGTTTGGGTGGACCTAGTATGCTCACTTCCATATTTGTATTCTTGGACTGTAATCGGGTGATTCACAGCTCTCTCTCTCTCTCTCTCTCTCTCTCTATATATATATCTATATATATATATATATATATATATATATATATATATATATATATGTATGTATATATATATATATACATATGTATATATATGTGTATATATGTGTGTGTATATATATGTATGTGTATATATGTATGTATATTTTAATTATAGCATAGTATTACAGCATCTGTATAAGTCTTTGCATCGAAGTAAAATTGGTCCTCCTTATTCACTGAAACTCAGTGCATCTCTTAGAAAAAAAAAAAAAAAATTGTACCAAAACCTTTGTTTGTTTATTTTGTTTTGTTTTTTTAAATCTGAGCAATTCGTGCAGAGCCTCAGTTCATCCACTGTCTGAAACAAGCCAATGTTCTTTTGATTGGCTTACCCTAGTAACAAGCAGGTGGGTGGGACTTCTGTGCTGACCATATTAGGGATATCCTCTTTCTGTGACATCATACAGAGCCAAGAGTAGGAAGAAAAATGTCTGAAGCCTGAGCTTTTGTCTTACAGAGATTATTTAAAACTTTGGCCATGGTTAATATGAGCAGCCACCATTATGACACTGTATATATGAGAAAGGAAAAGCATAATAGGTCCACTTTATGTTGCTGGAATGCAACCAAATGCTCCAACTCCTTAGGACAAAAACTCCTTTTAATACCTTTATCTGCATTAGGCTACACAATGACCAACAATAAGGATGTTCAGAGTCACTGTACGTGTTGTGTTTATGTTTGTAGGGTGACGGAAACATCCGGTACTACGAGCTGAGCGCTGAGAAACCTTACATTAGCTACCTGATGGAGTACAGGTCCCTGCTGCCACAGAAAGGACTCGGTGAGACCAACACACACACACACCTAACAAACATCCACACACACCCATAACTGTGTTATGGTGTGTCTTTACAGGTAAAAATTTTGTGTTACATAGTTACATACAGAGTTCTTGAAACCTTCCACTCCCTTTTCTCAAAACTCTGAACAGAAAACGTAATTTCAAACTACAGTCACAAAACCCGTGAAAACAAAACCACCCAGTGTTTTCAGAATAGACACACAACCAGTCAAAATGACACGGTGTTACTGACATATGACTCAAGTCTATCCAACCTCAAGTGGTAGTATTATAGTTGTATAAAAATAAAACAGGAATGACCACTGCCATCCCCCTCATCCCTCAGTCTCTTTATATTTACAAAGTGAGGAACTGAGACTTAAGTACACAGTAAAGAATCGAGGTTATGGTGGCAACAGCACATCTGCTGAGTCTGAGCTCAGTTTGTCCCACTGACCTCAATCACATAAGACAAAGAAATGGAAAAACATATAGTAAATGTTTATGCTTTACATGTAATGTATACACCGATCAGGCATAACATTATTTTTGCTGACCATAAGCAGCAAACTGCGATGCACTGTGTATTCTGACACCTTTCTATCAGAACCAGCATTAACGTCTTCAGCAATTTGAGCTACAGCAGCTCGTCTGTTGGATCAGACCACACGGGCCAGCCTTCGCTCCCCACGTCCATCAGTGAGCCTTGGCCGCCCCTGACCCTGTCGCCGGTTCACCACTGTTCCTTCCTTGGACCACTTTTGATAGATACTGACCACTGCAGACCGGGAACACCCCACAAGAGCTGCAGTTTTGGAGATGCTCTGACCCAGTCGTCTAGCCATCACAGTTTGGCCCTCGTCAAACTCGCTCAAATCCTCACGCTTGCCCATTTTTCCTGCTTCTAACACATCAACTTTGAGGACAAAATGTTCACTTGCTCCCTAATATATCCCACCCAATAACAGGTGCCATGATGAAGAGATAATCAGTGTTATTCACTTGACCTGTCAGTGGTCACAATGTTATGCCTGATCGGTGTATCTAGTAAGACTTATATGTGTCATGGTGTAATTTCCATATGAAAGTGGCCAGTTTCACTTTCTTTCCTCATCTAGCATAATTATAAGGAGAAAAAAGTGCAATACTGGCCACTTTTCTATGTTTTTCTATGACTTCATATGGGTTCTCATTCCATGTACAGAAATGCGGGCTATCAGTTGCTCAACTTTTATATGAATTTACTGTTCATGATCTTCTGCCTTTTCCAACTTACCTTTGCTGATTTATTGATCATTCCATATAAAATCAGTCAAATCTCAGAAAAGGTCCCACCTGACCACCTCAGAATCAGCTTATTTATATTTATATTATTTATATTTAATGAAATCATGCAAAATTCTCCCTTATTACTATAAAAACTGAGTATCAGGCCTTCAAAGTACAGGGGTGGGTTGAAATTTGGTGTTTTTTTTTAAAGTCACCTTATCTTTTCAGCATTTTTGAAATTTGACTCAGAAGGAATCACGGCTAGATGATGATGCTGGCATCAAAATGTAGGTGAAAAGGAGACCTTACATATTCTGTAACTTATTTTGACCAGCCACCTATCCCACATGGTGAAAGTTTAGCCAATATGCTCTTTTTGAAGTTTTCTCCAGTGAGTTTTCAGAAAGCACATCAAGCATCCAGGGAACCAATGCTTGATTCTGTTACTCTACATCGGTCGTAGACATTAAACTGGTGCAGTTTTGCTATTAATACTGATGCCCAAAGTTGGTTATAGAAACAAGATTTTGGCTTTAGACTGTGACACTGAATGTGGATGTAAAATTGATTTGGTTGCACTGTTTCATAAGTACATCTCCTGTACTTATGAAGTTATGGGGGCTCAAAACCCTGGAAAAATTATGGTGAATTAAAAGCTGCCAAATTTTGACCGATCCCTATCTGACTGAATATTTTTAAAGTATGGAGGGAAAATTTTACATGGCTTTATTAAATATACTAAAGTCATTGTACAAAACAAACAAACAAACAAGAAACACCTGATTCTGAGGGAGTCACTGATTTTCCATAAAATAACCAGTGTGAACAATTCTGAAATGATGTCTTTCTGTAGTTGTGTTCTACTGCCTCCTTTTGTTACCATTATGCATCACAAGTGTATCACTGAGCAAAAATATGTTTCGTGAGTGAGATTCTGTTTAAAGTTTGGCCAAGAAATGGGAGTTAGCTTTGTAGCAATTCAGAAAAAAACAAAAGAAATCCTATAAAATGGATTTAAGGAAAAGAAATATGCTTCCATAAACTCTTCACCTATACCTATACTCATTTTAAGATGCCTACACACTGTGATCTTAGCAATCTTTCAAGTTCATTCCAAGCCACTCTGCACAACTTTGGTCTAATAAACTTTGGTTGGATATCAGGTTTGATGGATATAGACTGCATTTCCTCCATTATTTGCTTCCACAAGTGTCGCCCTCGAGTCGATCAGCCCATCATATCGCACGGATTGTCTGAGTTTACTGAGTTTAGTTCCAGGTTATCTTTGGTTGCACGACCATGACTGTGTTCTCATCTCCTCTCGCTTGGATTATTATAATGCACTATTTTCTTGTCTGTCTAAAGCATCTATTAATCGCCTCCAATCTGTACAAAATGCTGCTGCAAGGCTTTTAACTCACTCTCATAGATTTTCTCATATCACCCCATTGTTAAAGCTTCTGCACTCGCTTCCTGTCAGGTTTAGATTTCAGTTTAAAATCTTGGTTCTTACTTTTATGGCCTTACGAGGTGAGGCCCCCACCTATAGTGTCGAACGACTCCACCCCTATTCTTAGGTCTGCAGATAGGGGTCTTCTTGTGATCCCACGTACCCATCTGAAAACTAAGGGGGACTGTGGATTCAAAACCTTAGCCCCAAAACTTTAGAACAGCTTACCACTCTCTCTTTGCACCCTTGACTCTGTGGCATCCTTTAAAAAAACAGTTTAAAACTCATCTGTTCAGACAGGCATTTGGACAATGTTTTGTGCTCTGTGTTGTTTTGCTTGGTTCATGTGTGCTCATTTTGACCTTGTACTAGCTGGTTTTTATTGATACCTCCGTAAAGCACTTTGTGACTGGTTTCTTGTCTTGAAAAGTGCTATATAAATAAATTTTACTTTTACTATTTTACTTAGTGTTCTATGTAACACCACAGTCTTTTGCCTGAAAACATTGTGACTTACTCCACCGTCATCTCTCCAAACTCTAAGTATAGACTTTGTCGTTTTTTAAAATGGGAGCATTATAAGACCTGGACATTAAAGCTGTAACAAGAGAAAAAGACAAAGAGTTTTACTCTCTTTTTTGACCTCTGACTCCTTTCAGGGGTGATGCCAAAGCGTGGCCTGGATGTGAGTGCTTGTGAGGTTTTCCGGTTTTATCGTCTGATTGCTGTCAAAGACCTGGTGGAACCGCTGTCCATGATCGTACCACGAAAAGAGGTTGGGATGATGGATTTACCTTGCTGTCTTTCCTGCTTACAGGTGATAAAGACAGGGGAAAAAAAATCCAGGTACAGAAAGTAATGGTACAGTTTTTTCCTCTGTCCTTCCAGTCAGGAATTTTCCAAGAGGATCTGTACCCGATGACAGCTGGAAACCAGGCGGCCATGACGGCTCAGGAGTGGCTGTTGGGGATCAACAGAGGTCTGTAACCCAGATCATCAGCAACACAACTCATATTTATCCATCCATCCATTTTCTTCCGCTTCTCCTATTCAGGGTTGTGGGTGGGGGCTGGAGCCTATCCCAGCTGCCATAGGGCGAGAGGCGGGGTACACCCTGGACAGGTCACCAGTCTGTTGCAGGGCTAACACAGAGAGAAAGACAACCATTCACGCTCAC
>VUQI01026244.1:13364-26249 GCA_015106735.1 Paratilapia polleni | reverse complement strand
GAGGTCTGTAACCCAGATCATCAGCAACACAACTCATATTTATCCATCCATCCATTTTCTTCCGCTTCTCCTATTCAGGGTTGTGGGTGGGGGCTGGAGCCTATCCCAGCTGCCATAGGGCGAGAGACGGGGTACACCCTGGACAGGTCACCCATCTGTCGCAGGGCCAACTCATATTTACTCTCTGTAAATCATCATATCCACCAGCAGTCTCTTACATCTCTCCACCAGTCCCAGTGCTGATGTCCCTGAAGCCTGAGGCTCGAATAGCCAACCCGTACCCAGAGACCCCAGCTGAGAAGGGGCTGGTGAGGCAGCTGAGCTCCCTCAGGTTCCAGAGGAACCCGGCTGTTAGTGCAGTGATGGAGATAGGCCAGGACTTTATAGAGGAGGTAGAACACACTAAATGTGATCTGATTCATTTCCATATAAAATATACAGATGCACACATCTGGGAAGTCTTCTGTTGCTGAGCTATAGTGGAGAGATGGTGACAAAAAGTTAACAAAAGTTAAAGTTTGGACTAAAAAGACATTAATTTTGAAGTACAACTCTCTTGTTAGAGTTGTACTTCCTTTAAATGAACTTGGAAATATATAAGAATAACTGTCACTTCCATCGAAACCAACGTGAGAATATATCTCTTTTGGACCAGTAGTTCTCTGATAGTTTCGTTGCTGTTCTCTGTTGAGGCCTTCCTGGAGGAGCAGCTGTCTTATCAGGATGCCAAATACCCCAAAGATCTGAGCGATCTGTCAGAGTGGCAGCCAGACGAGACCCAGATGCCGCTGTGGACGTACTGCTGCACCCCGCACTGCTGCGAACCTGCAGAGAGACCGCCACCGACCACCGAGAGCGAGGTTGGACAATAAAACACTGCAGAGCAGAGTTTCTCCTCTTCCTGCAAACAAACTCCAACTCCAAGTTTTGTTTGTGTTTCAGCTCCTGCAGGCATTTTACAGGCAGCAGGACGAGATTAGAGGCCTGAAGGAAGAGCTCCATCAGAAAGACGTGAGCACACAAAAAAGGAAATTATCACAGGTCACTTGATGCCAGACATTTTTATATTTCTGTGTCTCTTTGTTTGTGTTCTGCAGATGAAGATCACTCATCTCGAGCTGGAGATCAAAAACACCAGAAACAACGTGAGGGTGACCTTCTGATTCAGACACTGCTGTTTTGTCCGTGAACCAATCAAATTACACAGAAAGCTCATATTTTCTATTGTTCGCTGTTTTGTTCACCTCCTTGTTTCTTTAGTAAGCTCCACCTCCTTCAGTGGAGGAGGAGTTTACACAGCCAACGCGACCCACAAAGCCACCACAGATGCACTAATCAACATAACAATGGAGACCTCTACAGGTTGGACTTAATAGTGGAAGTCACAATTCTTGTTTTCACAGAGTTCCTGGAAATGGTTTGTTAGGGACCGGAGACAGTTTTTCTTCACAACTCACAAACTACTTGAAATACAAGTCATCTTCTGATATAGGAAATATATACATATATATATATATATGTTCACTAAGCAGCGTCTGGGTTGTTTCTCCATTAAAAAAGCAATGTATTACACATTAGTGGAGAGCAGAGTATGTTGTCACACCTTGGGCACAAAACATCACAATGGTTTAAATCTCATACCAAATAAAGGGGAAAAAGTCTTGACCCATCAGCAGGTAAATCAGACTATGGTAGGCATTCGATTAAATTTTATTTATGTAGCGCCAAATCACAACAACAGTCGCCTCAAGGCGCTTTATATTTGAGGGTAAAGACCCTACAATATTAGACAGAAAACCCCAACAGTCAGACGACCCCCTATGAGCAAGCACTTGGCAACAGTGGGAAGGAAAAACTCCCTTTTAACAGGAAGAAACCTACAGCAGTACCAGGCACAGGGAGGGGCAGCCATCTGCCGTGACCGGTTGGGGGTGAGGGGAAACAGAAGAGAGCAGAGGGAGACAGGACAAAAGACCCCCCTAAAATCTACACTAATAGGCGTAGATTTTTAAGGGGGGATTGATGGGATACAGGGATTCAAAAATGTAGTTAAACCCCCTTGAATTAAAGCTGAAAGTGTGCAGTTTAATCACACCTTGACTGTTTGACTTAAAATCCACTGTGGTGGTGTGCATTGGAGTGAGCAGGCTGACAACCATGGAGGAGACAGAAGGACAAAGGAGGCTGAGGTTCAATATTAGAACTTTTTCTTTTTTTTACTTAGTTCAGAAATGTAGCCTCAATAACAGAGCTGAGATGTAAATAAATAAAAATAAAATACAATAAAATCTCCAAAACACAGACAAGTTTTGTGTGTTTTGAGCGTGCAAAAAGTTTTGAACCAAGTTTGGAACCACAGACTGTGTAAAAAAAAAAAAGGTGGATGTAGCCACTGTGTCGTCACCCAGTGGTTTTAGACTCCACACTTTGAAGCTTCAACCTTTGTTCTTTGGAGCCAGAAGTGATCGTATTTGAATGAAATGGTGGAGTGCTAAATTATCAGCTAATGCTAGCAAGCTTTTGTAGCTTTTCTAGCATGCTGCATAATTCTGCTAATTAGCGTGAGAATAACCAAATACTAGAATTTCACTCACCAAAGCCGAAGCACTATTTTTTTTTCAATCGTCTGTACCACACAGCAAGCCAATAAAATGCTCCAAAACAGCACAAACACAGTCAAGAGGTCCAGGTCAGTGACTTAAATTAGCAGAGGTGAAACCCTTAACTTTCAACCTAATAAAATCTTTACATGGTTTCACCCCGTGCTGTTGTCATGAAGGGGGAAATCAGCTGTAAAAAACAAATCTGTAAACAGGCTGTAAACATGTTTATTTCTGCTGTAAAGTTGGACATTTTAACATGGGAGTCTGTGGGCACTGACTCACCTTTGGAGACTGCCTCAAGTGGCCATTAAAGGAACTGCAGTTTTCTGGCTTCATTTTTCAACCATGAATCCTTTTCTTGATTTTTGGCTGTTGTTTCATTTTTAAACTTGATTGGTAACTGATCTCTGTGGTGTCACGTTAGCTGACATTTTTAGAATATCACTATTATCACAACTATTTTAAAATATTTTAGGATTAATCCATGACAAAACTGTTTAAACTCACATAAATACAATGTTGTGCAAAAGTCTCGAGCCACCCCTCATTTCTTTATATTTTGCTTCCAAGGAGCCAGACTTTATTTCAATTTTTTCAAAGTGGTCTTGAGCAATAGTTCTCCAGACTTTCAAAGGTTTTTTTGGACACTGGCAGTTCTTTCACTCATTTTCAGTCCAGTCCTCGTACCTGACCATTTTCAGAAGAATGTTGTGGTTTTTTTTGGTAAGCCATTTAACTCTGACCTATGAATCATTCAAGCATAGAAAGTCACCTAACCAGTGTTATGAATTTAGCAAAGAATCAATCTTAAATTGTATCTTTAGGCACTTTGTTACTAGCAGCCTGTCACAAAAACACAATTTGTTCTCATTTCTTCAGCTGAATCAATGAAAAATGCCAAAGATAACACAGTTTGACAGACATAAAATGTTTGTACCAACAAGGTGATTCCCAAAGAGCTGTTGGCTGAAAATGTAAATCTCAACATGGTGTGCAGTGTGTCCCTTAAAAAAATTAGAGGAAACTGCATAAGTGGAGGACAAAAGATGAACATTATCTGAAAGTCATGTCTTTAAGAAACAGGAAAAAATCCAACAAAGACCTGAGAGATGCATCTGGTCCTTAAGATGACCCATCTACTGTTCACTAAAGCCTCATCAGAAATGGTCTCAGTGGAAGGATGGCTGTCAAGAAGCCATTCTTAAGGAAGGGAAACGGGGAGAAAAGGCTGAGGTATGCCACATTACAAAAGAACTGGACTGAAAATCAGTGGCAACAGGTCTTATGGAGTGATGCATCTGAAATTTATGTTTCAAATCATCATCAATATGTAAGGCGGAGTTCAGGAAAGAGGTACAACAGTGAGTGTCTACAGCCACCTGTAAAACACTGTGGAGGCTCTGTCATGGTTTGGGGCTGCATTTCAGCCAGTGGTGTTGGAGATCTTGTCAAAATTGATGGAATTATGAACATAGAAAAATACCACCAGATTTTGATCCAACATGCAGTACCATCTGGAAAGCTGCCGATTGACAACAGCTTAATTTGTCAGCACGACAATGGTTCTAAACACACTGCCAATGCAGTAAAAGCATACCTGGATAGAAAAACACACAATGGAGCACCATCAGTCATGGATTGGCCTCCTCAGAGCCCGGACCTCAACATTATTGAAGCAGTGTGGGATCATCTGACAGAACAGAACAAAAGGCAGCCAACATCCAAAGAAAAGCTTTTTTTTTTTTTTAATTAAGAAAGAAAAGCTTTGAATGTCCTTCAAGAAGCCTGGAGAACTATTCCTGAAGACTACTTAAAGAACTTCAGGGTGTGTTGAAGAATAAAGGTGGTCATACCTAATATTCACTTTCAAGATCCAAAGAGTTGTACAAACTCTGTTTTTGCCTTATGTACTATATTCCCATGTATGTTTGCAGATGTTTCAATAAATCGCTTCACCCATTTCCCACCCAAAATATAAAGAAATGAGGGGTGGCTCAAAACTTTTGCATAATACCATAAGTGCCCTCTGCGGTCCTCTGGAGGACACCTAAGGGTAGTGCT
Source organism: Paratilapia polleni (assembly GCA_015106735.1). Taxonomy (NCBI): domain Eukaryota; kingdom Metazoa; phylum Chordata; class Actinopteri; order Cichliformes; family Cichlidae; genus Paratilapia; species Paratilapia polleni. Next base: position 21,585 of record VUQI01026244.1, on the reverse strand, counting down.
GCCTTTAAGTAAGTAAAGCAGTGAAAACGATCGTTATCAAGCAGGATCAGGAAGACAAAAGAGGACACAGGAGAGCCAGGAGCAAAATGTTAAGATTTTATTTACAAAGTCCTTTTAGTATGCATTTTTGTTTGCTTTTCATTTAACTTACGGAAAGTAAAAAACAAAACACCAAAAAGAAAACACCTCAACTAGTCAGTGTAAGTGTGAAGGAACATCTGGATCTCTCTACCAAGGAGAAAGAAATGAACGGAGGCAGAAAAAGAGAGAGAGAGAGGAAAAGACAGAGACAGATAGAGAGACAGCGTGTCCCCGGACAGCCATACAAAAATTCAACAAAAACAATTTCTCTGAAAAAATATTTCTTTTAAAAAGCTCTGTTGGCAAAAAAAAAAAAAAAGAGAACACGGTTTGCCCTGAGCAGGTTTGGCCTCGGAGAGGAGGAGGAGGGGTGGGTGCCTTTTCTTTTTTTTTAAAAAATGGGTGTGGTGCAATGATGCTATCAGACTGATGACATCAGCAGGAAGAGGAAATGAGGGGTTTTGTTTTCTTTCACATTCCATTAATTTATTTATTTCTCACGTTTTTTTTTTATCTTGAAAAAAAAAAAAAATTAAACCACGCCCACATGAAAATGAAAAAACCAAAAGTTAAAGACAAACTTCTCTCAGGATCAAGAGGACAACTGATTTAACGCCTTCTGATGCTTTGTTTTTGAGCTGCTAAGGACTGGTGATGCATTTACTACCTGCAAACAGAGTAGGAATTTGGAGTTGAAGCGGTTTTCTTTCTTTCTCACCAGAGACTTTGGTTAGCATATTTGTGGGGATTATTTCTAATTTAAGATATAAACACTGAAATAAACTGTTGAGTAGAATATTCTGACAGAAGAGCTGCAGGTTTCCAAACCAAAAGGTGAAATATTCTCTGGTTCCAGCTTCTAAAATGTCAGAATATTTCTGCTGCCATTTTTTTGTCTGACAGCTAAACCGAATATTTTTTTTGTCAATTGGCGGGACGAGAAAACGGGATGCTTTTCTGTCAAAGTGTGTTCTTCCTTCCTGAGTTCACAAAGATAAATGTGTTGCTCTTAAACACATGCAAAAGGTTAATAGTGGAAACTTAAAGGACTAAAAGGATGCCGTAAAGCTGTCAACTGATGATCAATGGGAGCGAAATCTGGCTCAAATTGTGGAAATATGAGTTTAAAAAAATAAAATAAAATAAAATAAAACACAATTAAAGAGGCTTTTTAGACATTAACGGACGTCTCTTTTGGTCTGCAAGAGGCAGCCGACGAGGGAGCGGAGGGAGGAGACCGGTTTCAGAAATGGGACGTGGCCCAGAGCGAAGGGGGGGGGAGGAGGCAGAGGGGGAACTGACCCCTGCACTGGTGGCAAGGGTGGGTCAATTTGGGCGAGGGTGGGTAAGCGGTCAGCAGGGTTTGCAGGGTCAGGGGGTCTCTGCGGGCCCTTATTCATCATCTTCATCATCCTCGTCCTCGGGGTCCCTCTTCCTCTTCTCTCCTTTGGCTGGAGATGAATCCTCATCTGCAGGAGGAACAGCAGGAGACATTTAAAAGAGCTGCAACATTTTTGCTGCATTTATTTCTGCAATTAAATGGAACGCATCAGTAATAATGTTCAGTACTCCTAAAAATGCGGGTTGGACAAAACAAAAGTACAAAAGAATTTAATCTGCAGGGAGCCCACCAAGAGATGCCGTTACTCACCATCCTCCTCATCTTCCTCATCCTCTTCATCTTCCTCACTGTCCACATCTCCATTCACCTCTCCATCCTGCAGAGACAAAGACTATTGATTCAAAAGCAAACTCACCCGGGCTGCAGTCTAAGAGTTTTTAATGCACAACAGGAGATTTTCCTTTATGGCTCAGTCACACTACAGTGAAAATAAGACGCTACACATAGCATCATCCATGTCAAGCTGCGTGCTGCTGGGTTTGTGGAGGACTGCATGCAAGCATGCGATGGCTGACAACCTCTCTGTAGGCTCTGCATAAGGAAATACCTACACAAGCGGACACAGCTGCTTGAGGGTGTTGGACGCTCAACCTCTGGGCAACCACGTTTGATTGCAAGGCAACTGCACAGGTTGCCTGCTGGGAGGCAAACCTGTCTCCAAACAGCTGCAGTCTGACTGCAATCACTCAGACAGATTGGAGAAGATTTGCCAATAACTGCCATCTAATTTATAAATGCAGACAGACTGACTGCCAACACGTTGCAATCATTCAATCGTCATGATTCAATGTGTCGATGAGTGCAACCCATCTGTGACGTGTCTCTTTGCAATAGGGGACTCGCCCCAACTGGTTGTATTCTGGTTATATTCCTATATAAAAGCAATGCTGCTGAGTGACTGTCATTCCTGCAGCAACTACGTCACTATTTGTGGAGGAATTTCTGTTTCAAATCTCTGAGGCTCTGGCTGGACTCTGAATTAGTTAATGTGAATTTCTACGCTTGTAGACAGCAACAGATTTGCAACTGTGCATTTCCGGCTACTTTTTCGCTGCGGTTTTTAAATTTATCAGTGAGAGAATAACAATCATCGCCTCAATATAAGGAACAAGACTCACAGCATCAGTATAAGGACTCACAAATGTCAGCAAATTCCTGAATGGAGATTGCCGAAACTATCGGAATAGATGTGGGGGACTGTACAAAGAAGTGGAAAAACTAGAGGGACAAATATGTTTGCCTCTGAAATAAACCGAGGACAACAAAGGGCGGGGACCGAGGAGGGAAAAAAGTCGCAGCATTATATTTGTTTCTGTCATGGCTGGCACCGCACGTAAAACAGGGGGACAAGACCACAAGGTAATTAACACATAATGCACCACGCACAAGCACAAATGCCGGCAACGACGGCCACTTACGTAGGTTATATCGTAGGCTCTACAAAGATTCACAGCAGAAGTCTAAATCAGGTCTCACTGCCATATTATCACAAACCAATTGCAAGTACTTGCCAACTTGACCCTGTTCAATCGCTTTGAAGACAGCAACTGACTGCGAGTGGTCGCAGACCTGGTCCCTGTCTTTGAAGCAACCATTTCAAAGGCAGTGACATCACAAGATCATCGCACATGGTCACAATAATTCTGGTCGTCCCACGGTCTCCAGGTCCAAGTGACGCTAGACAGAAGTAAAGTGAAACTGATCCAGGAGTCTTTGCTAAAAATCAACAGGGTGGTCATACTCGCAACTACTGTGACCGCTGAGCTAACTGCTTACGATGCAAATATCTGGGACAGAGATGGCCCCACATTAGGGAAGCCATAATATCCACATGAAAGCACAAAAATGCAAACTGTCCTTGTAGCTGCTATGTGGGGGGCACGTGAGCCAGGAAGTCATAGAAAACCAGCGCAGAAGAGACCGCACACAATATTCTGTTCAGCAGTCTTTCCCTGTAAATTTTATCATCAGGCGTTTTCTCTTTCTGCTTAAGGCTCCACACTCACCTCATCATCAGCGCTGTCATCGTCTTCATCATCCTCCTCGGCCACTACGTCTTCCTCATCCTCCTCCTCCTCTTCCTCAAAGTCCTCTGACTCGCCCTCTGTGAAAAAGAAAAGAACAATTTATATATTTCTGTGCCTTCTTTCACTTTGCTTTTCTCTCACAGCCTTAATGAAATCGAACCTTCACCTTCTTCGTCCTCATCCTCGACGCCGTCCCCCTCGCCGTCAGAGTCGGAGGCCTCGCAGTCGTCGATGTCGTAGCCGTCCAGGTAGGTGAGCTGGGGGAGGAGCTTGAAGATGGACTCCCTGTAATCAGCCAGGTTTGTCACCTCGCAGTTAAACAGGTCGAGACTCTTCAGCTGGGGCAACTTTTTCTGGAGGGACAAACACGGAAAGGATTATAAATCTACATCCGTTTGATTAGTTATCCGAAAACGATCGAGATTTCAAAGAAGTCCCGAGTAAATCCTGACAGAACTAAAACCAAAGGAAACCACTGTTTTTATGACACCCGTCGCCGTTAACTGACCTGCAGCGTTGCTCTCATCTGGGAGCAACTCCGCAGTACGAGTTAGCCAAGACCATCCTGCTCTGTTATGTCTCACTACTGTATGTCACGTATGCTGTGCAACAACCGAGACCAGCGTATGTACTGTATAACCGAGTATCAGTATAATGATAACAAAGCTGCCCTGGATATTAAGAAGCAATTAATACCTGATACATGTTGTTGTGTAGTTTCGTTGCATGGGGGCTGCCTACCTGCCCCATGTTGATTGTTACAGAAACTGAGTGTTAGTTATAAGTCTTTACTTTGTGCCGTTACGTGATTTACTGATGGCTACAATCAATACTGTCTGACATCACACATACAGAGGCACCTTTAGTACAGTGATCTCTGTGCAATGTTTTCTGATGTCATAATAAAGTTCACTCCACCTACCAGGGGCTCCAGGGTGCTGATGTCTTTGAACTTGTTCCCGCTGAGGTTAAGGTGCGTTAGGTTCACCAGCCGCTCCGCCAGGACCTCCAGACCGCCCGATATCCTGTTGTCACTGAGCTCCAGCTGCAGAGGGACGCAAAGAAAGAAACAATGAGTCTAAGAACCAAACAAAGACGGTAAAAAAAGGGCTATTATTTAAATATTGCTGCTTTACATCGTTACACATTTTAGACTGCTGGCTGGACAAAAAAATAAAAAATTCAAGCCATCGAATTGTGTAAATTGTATTTATCAATCAACAGTTGCAGCCCAAATTTTTGATAAGCTCTTTAATTAGGGCTGCTGAGCCACGCAAGGCTACTCTAGTAGAGTAGACGACAATAAACATGGAGCTGGAAATAAGTAGAATAGTGCTGATTAGTCTGATCAAGTTTCGATCAATGTTTGGTCTACAAAAAGCCAAAAAAATACGTGACATCTTTCTTTAAACTGTCTCGTTTTGTTAGCTCACTGATATAAAACAAACAGAAGCAGCAAAATAGAGACAGATTTCTCTTTCTTTAATTGATAAACTCAATGACAAACAAAAGCATCAAATTTTACTCAATTTTCAGGAACTGGAAACAGAAAACGTAAATTTGCTTGGAAAAGTGACTGAAAACCCTACAAACCTAAACACCATAAGCAAGAGCTTCTGCACCCACATGTTCTTCAAACACTTAAGTTCAATATCTGACTGCTCTGAAGCTCAGCCCTCTTACCTTCTTGAGTTTGTCCAGTTTGGGGATGTTTGCTACGCTGGTCAGGCCGACGTTGATGAGGCTGAGCAGCTCCAGATTTGAGAACTCTTCTGTGATTCCTTCGATCTTTCCTTCGCTGGAGCGACAGTTATCCAGGACCAGCTCCTGGACCTGAGGGGAGGGGACAGCAACGCGTTAATCCAGTGTGGGTCAAAGGCACCCACACCAACCAGGTGTTTTCTTTCATTTTAAACCACAAAAACAGGGGAAAATGGTTAATACGTTTTCATTTTAAGCTGCCCTTAAGAAAACTAAAAGAAGAAGATGGTTACTGTTCTTGAACCTGAACATTTTAGATTTAAATCTTTTTGGGTTTAAACAACCGACCAAATTTAATCTAAATTAAATCAACAAAAGATTTTTTTTAACCTGTAAATAAGACTTAAACCTCACAGCTGCATCTCCTTTAAAATTTTGTTTTCTGTGTTCTTATTTTTTTAAAATCTAGTTTTGCTTTTTCCTCCCAGTTTACATTTTGGATCAAGTAAAAAAAAATCTCAAAACTTCAGAATAATGTGTGGCCTAAAAATTCAACAACTTTTGAAAAAACTCAGTTAAGCTGCAGCTGAAGTCGTGTTGCTGAGTGTTGAGACGATTCCAGTCTATAACACAAAATGACTAATTTCTTGATTATGATTTAATCACGGTGTCAGTGTGTGACTAATTCAAACAGGCGAAGATGACTTCAAACAGAGAGTGTGGTTACACACACAAAGTGTACAAAAGCACGGGAATTTCCTCGCCATATTCACTGAAACGTGTCAGTGTTTCATTGTACAACCCCAGCGTCTTTCTGATATTAAAACCTAATCAGTCAGTTTAAGTAGACGTCTGCAGAGTACTGACACAAGTTAACCCATTTACTTACTTTGAGCACTTGAGTGGCACTTGCGGAAGACGAGCATGAAAATCTTCACCTCATTTCACGTCAAACTGATCATTCATTCAATCAGTAGATTTACATTTCTCAGACTAAATGCGGTAATAAACACCATCCCAGCTTCTGCTGAAGTCACCTGTATAAATATTTCTTAAACATTAGTGCCAAAAGCAGGGTTGGAAAAAAAACTGCATACCCATAGACAGCATAAAAGATGGACGTAGCCTCTGGGTCTGAAAAATGAAGCCAATGTAGAAATTCTTTAAACCTGCAGTTTCTTTAATGACCACCAGAGGGCGATACCTGTGGTTGCAAAAAGATTTCTGGTGCTATAGAAGTCTATGGGAAAATCAGCCATTGGATTTGACCTCACTAAACAGCTGGCTGAAGAGCTTATGGCAATATAAACTCAAATCAAAAATCACGATTATGACTAATGAACAGTTTTTTTTGTGTGTTTCTTGCCCTCTGGTGGACAAACTACGCATCAATATTCATAACATGCTTGATGGGTGTTTCTCTCTTCTCTTCTTTGCTTTTTTAATCTCTATTTATAGGCTGATATAAATTCCAATAACGATAGATTGGCAAATAGCTAATATCAGCCAGGCGATATATCAGTCGGGCTCTATTTTATTCTATGTGTATACCTCTGTAAATAAAGTTTAAGACTTCGTTATCTTATCACTCTTTCAGGAAACACGAATCAAAGCTTTTTAATACTTTTAACATTTTAATACTCATGTATAACTTAAATGTAACAGTAACCTGGTGTTGTTGTATATTAATAAATATACGGTTTAATTAGCTAACACAATACAATAATGTAAATGATATTCAGTTGGATTTTAATTGTACAAAAAAGCATTTCCAGTTAACAGGAGAACTTTACTTTAAATTTGTTTCAACCATTTGGACAAAAATGTAAACATTAAAGGGGAATATTACACCCACTTCCAGCTCCAAGAGTAGCTTTACATGATTTTGATTGGCAGCCCCTCACAAACAGCAGTTGGGTGGGGCTTCTGAGATAACCACACTGGAGATATCCGTTTTTAGCGACATTAAACAGAGCCAAGAGGAGAAATAAACTGACAAAAGCCTGAGCTGCTGGCTCACACAGATTACCTGTAAATACACTGACCCCATTCTTTGAAACTCTATGTTTAATCTGAGCATCCATCACTGTAACAGTATATATACGGCAGAAAATAAGGTCAGACATAATAGGATCACTTTAGTGTAAATGTTTTATTTTTTTTAACATTTTATGAAAATTATTATGCATGCTGTCACTTATAAATGAATAAAATCAAAGTCTGACAAAAAGATCAATAAGAAAAATAACTCTAGGTGTTACTACTGAGCTCATTTGTTGCACATCTTGTGATTTTTGTATCTCTGAGGTACAATTCAAGCTAAGGACATAACACGAGGACCTTGCACAGGAGGCGCCTTGGTGAGAAGGACGGCTGCGCAGTTTCATATTGGAACGGGGCCCGGCCCAGGCTCTGTTTGTAAACTCCTAGCAACACGTGACGCTGATGAGTTAGCTCGCCTGCTAGCTGCGTGTTATTGCCCGTCCCTCCACTGCGCTCTTTCTTAACACCGCAAACTGATAAGTTGCCCCGGCGGAAAATAAATTTCTTCGCAGCGGGTTTATAGGAAATGAGATAGCTGAGTAAAGCAAAACCAGGACATACGCATTAAACACTTTATAAAGCCAGCTGCAGCTCGCTGCTGGCTACGCGCCCTACGCGCCGTTTATGCACACACGGGGTCCGACTAATCTCTGGAAACGCGTTCGCGTAAACAAAGTAATGTCTAACAAAGTGACTCAGTGAAGCGGAGGAACGGGTTTTTAACTTAAAATAAAAATTAATACTTCTATGATGCTAGTGTGAAAATACATTCTAACAACTTCGAGATAAACACAACTCTAGATATTAGCCAGGCCCGGGAAACGTGGATTTTATCGTTTTACTGCCCGAGCAGGAGGCGAGGTTAAGTTCAGTTTCATGCATGTAGATTTATAACAAATTTTTAGCAACTCACACGAGCGCCAATAAGATGAATAAAGCGAGAAATGTGTCGGCATAAAAATGAAAA
>VUQI01026244.1:0-13344 GCA_015106735.1 Paratilapia polleni | reverse complement strand
AAAATGAAAACAACGTGGTAAACAACTGCGTGACTGGGCTGTTTACGACCGGAGATAATTAGCAGCTCCGGAGGTGAAAGGAAGCTCTTAATGGCAGCCAATTAAATCGTTTTACTGACTTTATATCATCTTAGACCTTAATTTTAGCTTTAAATACGTATTTTAACACTTTCGGGACCTGCAGACACGCTGCCATGTGCTCGCCACCCCTCCTCCTCCGGCCGGTTTACACCATATTGACTCCGATAAAGGAGCAAACAAACTGGAAGACTCACCTCTGAGGGCGACCGGTGCCTCAGCTCTAAGGAGACCCTCTTGTTCATGTCCATTTTCCTCCGCTTCTGACCTCAGTTTACTGTTTGCGTTGCGAAAAACGGGTTTTCTCTCCGGTCCTCTCTTCAGCATCAACACGCGGAACCCGTGTGAAGCTAGCTACAATAGAAACGCGTCACTTCCGAGAAGGGCTAACAAAATAAAGTTCCCATAGGGTGTAGCGGAAGTACAAACGACTCTTACTCCGACGAGAACCTCACAGAAATGAAATCCACAAGATGAACTGTAATTTAAACACATGTATACTCTAATTTACTCTAGCGTGTCGCTTCATATATTTATTTTAAAGACAACACACGAAACTTCATCTAGCTTTCTATTTTACACTCTTTAGCTTGACGCATGCTCGGAACTCTCCCGTGGCGCGTGTGAAAATTGGGTCAAGCCATTTGCTACGTTTAATTTCCCTGTGTAAAAAAACAAACAAACAAAAAACCGTTTTAAATTTCACACAGAAAACGACGACTGACTGCGACTAACAAAAACAGATCTAAACTTTCTTAATGTCAAAATATTTCATTGTGGACATTATAGTTTTTTTTAATGAATGAGTAAACAAATAAAATTAGTACAGGACATCTCAAAATGGGTTCCTGAATTATTTCATCATAATGACTTACTTTATGTTATTGAAAATATATCTATCTTAAGTCTTCATTTCCCTTCACACTGATAAGTTGAATATTAAAACCAGTTACATGTCTAATCTTAATTGATGTTAGATATAAATGAAACAATAAGGTCACTATTTTTTTCCGTGTGACAGAGGTTGGGAGCAGTAAATTCCAAGTTCCCGAGGAGCTCTTGAACACATCAGATGTTGATTTGTAAAAGGAGGGAAACGGCAGCAGTCGGCAAACAGTGCTCCACAGCGCCACTGCGGCCATTTAGACTCTTAACACAGAGAAAAATACTGTAGTCGAGCACGTGGATTGACTGTAAAAAACAATTATAATCACCCGAACATAACTGATAATTAAGAAGTGATTATAACTAACATATAAAAATTCTGACATATGATACTAATTAAGCTATAGTTACCGTATTTATTATATTCATAGTATACTTTATTACATTTTATTACATTATGCCAGTATTTTACACAATTTCTTGCTGAAAACATTATAAAACATAGCAAAAAATAAAAATATAATAAAGAATATTGTTGAAATACTGGTAGGTTATATAATATTAAAACAATGTTATTCCAGGGTACACTCTTTGCGTAGTAGTGCAGATGTTACCAATTACATCTGATATTTCTTATTGTGCTACTTCTAAATACACCAGTATGCTAAGTGGCACCGTGTTGCTAATCATGAGAAGAGACAGTCTGTTTTTTTTTTAAGCCACTTGACTTGATTAGCTTCTCTTGATTTATTATTATTATAGCGTATCTCAATTTATTATTATTTTCAATTCTTGCTATTATCTCTATTTATTTCCCTTTTGTCATTTTAGCACTGGAATTTTCCCCCTGGAGGGCAATTAATATTTCATCTGATCTTTTAGTCACTATCTCAATTAAAACTGAATTGGAATTAGTATAAATTGGGCAATCAAGACGTTATTAGTACATTTTATTGTTGTATAGACATACAATATGTAGCCGTCACTGGGCCAAGCAAAACAAACTAATGTGAAGTTTAACTTCTCTTGCATAGTTTATATCTATATCTATATCTATCATATATATATATATATATTTCTCTAGTTAATAATAATAATAATAATGATAATGCTATTATCTTTGTGGAAGTAAGAGTAAAAAAGTAAAGCAAAAAAAAGGAGGAGCTAGCATCTAAATATCAGAAGTACTGGGTAGATTGTTAACTTTTCATGTCATTTACACCTAATGTGTCCTAACATGATACTGACTGCAGCCAACAATAATTTTGAGGTTATATTAAACAAAAAATGTAACTTTATAAATAAAAGTAGCTAATTAAAAATGAACATTAATGAATCTTATTTCTGACCTGTGATTATAAATTAAGGAGCCAAGGCAAAAGTTCCTTTTTAATGTGAAATCACAGTTAGTATCCACGCAGGATTTCAAACTGGATGCAGTTCCACTTTTGTGCAGTCAGTGGTGCTGTAGTTCTTTCTCCTCTCCATCCATTTATCTACTCTTTGTGAAAAACAGATTGGAGCCGTGTGTACACCGTGTCATCATAGTGTTAATTCTTTATTGTCATTACATTGTAGTTCATCTTCACGACAAGCAGTTATACATACAGTGGTCTTAGATTATATCATCGTCCAATACGAGGAGAGCAACAGTTAGAGTTAGTATCACAGCTAGATTTTTTCCATTTACCAACCCCACCCTCAAACCCCCCAGAAAATCCCTTCATCCTCCCCCTAGTCACCACACTTCCCATACTCAACACCATACACCAATGTATTGACAACCGTCAAATACGTCACAGGTGCCCAACCAATAAATAGGACACAGGAATAAATAAATAAATAAATAACCAAATCAATACATACAATGCATAAATAAATAGCAACAAAGTGTGTATATATTCACATACACACAAGTAGTTCACCAGAAGACAGCAGGTTCCATAGTCGTAGGGTCATTTCATACAGCCACAAGGCTTACAGTTTTATTATGTAACACAGCCACAGTTCAGACCACGGCCACATTATTACACCCCAAAAATCATGGTGCAGACATCAGATTTAGTTTTACAAACAGTTTTTTGAAGCAGGTCAGCTCTCAGAGGCAGACCCGCTCCCTCGGGAGAAATCTTTCTGGTTGAGTTCAACCTCACAGGGTGGAACCTTAAAAAATACAGCTGGAATTAAAAATAAAATACCAATTAGTATTTAAATAAATATATTATGATCCTCTGTGCACAAACTAATTATTTTATGGCTTACATGAACTGTCCAGCTAGTAGGCACTCTATACCTCAAAACCATAATGTCCTAATAGGCCTAAACTACAGCTTCACCATTTAACTGTTTGGTCTTAGAACAGACTGAGCAACCAAGATGTTGTTAGCCCAGTTTACTGGTGTATGTCGCCATCTTTGGGCCAAGCAAGACAAGCAGTTTTTGTGTTTCTCTAAGCTAACTGGTTGTAGTTTCATATTTACTGTACAGCTTTAGGGTTTTCGCCAGCAAACTTCTTTATCCCAGCAGCCTCAAACGAGAGGCAATTTAATGTTGCACATAATTAGTGTAGCGCTATGAATTTGCTATAAAACTAATTTTGAGGTACAAAGAGAGAGAGAGAGAGAAGCATCATTTTTTAGTTTACAGCCTAGTCAGGTAGGCTGTGGTGGTTAAAAGATGCTTGGTTGGTACTGAGGGGCCCAAAGTGTGCCAAGAAAATATCCTCAACACCATTACACCACCAGCCTGAACCATTGATACAAGGCAGGATGGATCCATACTTTACTCCAAATTCTGACCCTATCATCCAAATGTCGCAGCAGAAATCGAGACTCATCAGACCAGGCAACGTTTTTCCAATCTGCTGTTGTCCAGTTATGGTGAGCCTGTGTGAATTGTAGCCTCAGTTTCCTATTCTTAGCTGACAGGAGTGGCGCTCAGTGTGGTCTTCTGCTGCTGTAGCCCATCTGCTTCAAGGTTTGACGTGTCGTGTGTTCAGAGATGCTCTTCTGCATACCTTCATTGTAATGAGTGGTTATTTGAGTTACTGTTGCCTTCTTATCAGCTTAAAGCATCTGTCCATTTTCTCTCTGACCTCTGGCATCTACAAGGCATTTTCACCAAGAGAACTGCTGCTCACTGGATATTTTCTCTTTTTCAGACCATTCTCTGTAAACCCTAGAGATGTTTGTGTGGGAAAATCCCAGCAGATCAGCAGTTTCTGAAATACTCAGACCAGCCTGCCTGGCACCAACAACCATGTCACATTCAAAGCCACTTAAATCTCCTTTCTTCCCCATTCTGATGCTCAGTTTGAACTTCAGCAGGTCGTCTTGAGCATGTCTACATGCTAAATGCATTGCGTTGCATCCATGTGATTGGCTGATTAGATATTTGCATTAACAAGCAGTTGAACAGGTGTACCTAACAAAGTGACTGATGAGTGTATATCTATGTATGTTAACTATCAGGGCTAATAAGCCCACTGTTGCTGCTCACTGAGCTGTGAGAAACCTATGAATTAATCATGCAACTTAGCAAGAAAGCAATTAAGCCTCTTTTTTCTTTAACCAGTTATTTCAAGGAGGCAAAAATACAGAATTTCGTGACTACTTTTTGTCAGTATTTACTTGTTCATCAACGCATTATTAATTAAGCAAAACTCCAAAATTAAATGTATATTACAGTGTATCAACTGGTGCTTCTTAAGTTTAGCCCAGCTAATGAGAGTGTTTCTACTTTCAGGGCGGCCATGTCTCTGAGGAAAGACTGGAAACCTGCAGGTTTAGTTTGGAGTGCTACGACTGATCTGTCAACTGGAGACGGGCATTGAAACTGAACTCAGGTAGGTAACATGGCCGAGGTCTGACTCTCATCAAGGTGAACAGAGGAAATGGAGGGTAACACTGTACAAGTTCCTCATTGAGGTTAGAATACATGTCGCCATAGAGGGCAAATCACCATGAAAGTAAAAAGAAAAGAAAATGCAAAATAAAAATAACATTCAAAGAAATAAAAAAAAAAGTCTTAAAGCACTTTGAAAGTTGAAGAAGAGTGCCTTATGAATTTTCAACAGGTCAAATAATACAATTATTGAACAATAGAAACCAAAGAGTAGCAGAGTTAACCTAGGCTCACTGCATTGCAAGACAAAAGCCAGCAGGACAAATATCTCCCAATTCTTTTTTTTTTTTCCTTTGAATGTTTTGTTTTAAAAAAATCCATCTCGAACAGCAGACGTGAAGTGGTCCATTTGCATGCAGCTCACAGACGTTCGACAGGCAGACTCAGAAAATCGGGTTTTCAGACGCAGAACTCACAGACAGAATAAAGAAGATCAAAAAAAGCTAAAAAAGGAAACACCGAACATAGATGTGCTCCAAACAAACCTCCGTCTTTTACAACAACCTGTAACAGTTACACAAAAGCAGGTGTGCGGCAGAAGGAATTAAAGAGTGGGAAGAGATTATTACCTAGTTTTGCTTTATGACTCTATTGTTGTTTTAACACATGTGCTTTGGCAATGGAAGAGATGTCGTAGCTCTTTTACAGATAGATAGATAGATACATATCTCTTCCTCTTATTGAAACATTACATTTTATTGTTACATCACAATTTATTGCCTTTGTATTCAGTGTTTATTGACAGTTTATAGGAGATATTGAATTGTTTTTATTTTTATTACTATTTGTGTCCAAAAACAAACAAAAAAAAACAAGCAAACAAAAAAAAAAGGATTATAGCTGTAGGTTTCCCATCCTTCAACCAAACTTCTATAAAATATTTTATCTTCACTAATCTCTCATGTAAAAGACTTGTTTGTTTTTTTCATAATTGACTGCCTCTACTCTGTCACACTTTGACATCACCACAAAGTTGGTTTGTAATGAAGTATAAATATACACAATATAAAAATTAAGTCTCTGTATGCAGTATTTCTAAATAACAATAGGTACTGCATTAATTTGAAGGAGAATACTTTTGGTGGTATATATTTCCTCTGGTATGTATCATGCACCGATTAATTATGAGCCTTAGGGGCAGGGAGAAAGTGATGACATCTTGTAGCAATTTTTTTCTATCCGCTTTTTAACTGTGCCCTCGTTCACCATTTCCGGGTCCAAATACTCCTTCAGTTTCCAAAAGCAAACAAGCACTGAGAAACCACTGAGAGTTAAAAACGGTCCAAATTCTTTTACCTCCAATAAAATGATCAGTGTGACTGTTCTCCTGGGTGTTACAATAAAGTTTGTGTATGAACAAGAGGATTTTTATGAGGTTTAACAGATTTAGCAGTAAGCTAGCCAGCTAGTCGTCTAAAGATGATATACCTTTTTTTTTTACTCAAGTATTTCTGATAAAACAAACACATACATCACGTTCATAATTCTGGATGTAAATGAACATTTAATATAAATAATAAAATAACTACAATGTTTGGAGGGTTAGTGAAGTTGGGCTAGTTGACATATAATGATTTGCTCTCTTGTAGCTAGCTACTGTGCTATGGTGAAGCTAATATAAACACATTAACACAGGGAAGATGTAGGATGAGGGTTAAATTTTTCTCAGTAAAAGTGCAAGAGGGTCCCCGATTGGCAGAGATAAATGCCTTTTGATGGCAGGAAGGAGATAACGAAAACAGACAAACCATCAGCCAAGAGAACGCGAGACGAATCCATCCACTACACAAGGTTAATCATTAATATGTTGCTATGTGGTTTGGATTACTTGTTATGAAAAATGTGTGATCCTAAGCTCAATGTCTTGAGATTCGATCTGGACACCTCATCGCTTAACAAACGGGTAATCTAACTCATTTTTCCAACAGGAGTCATTTTTGCCCAAGAGTTTAGTAGAAACAATAAAGACATTTTACATATTTTCATGTGGTTTACTCCATGCCTGTAAACCCCCGCTAATGGATATTTGCAGGGTAATTATAGTAATATAAAACAATTGTATATTAATGAGCTGCAAGTAATAGGAGGAAAAAGATTGTAATATGACCTGTTTAAATGAAAGCCGCTCTTTTGGCGGTGTATTCTAGATAAATTCAGAATATGTAACTTTTCTCTGTTTTTTTAATATTAGCCTATGTGTTACATTTAAGATGAGGTATTCGGTATTCAGGCACTAAATACTTTGATGTATTCTGCTCAACACTGCATCACCAAAGCACAAGTACAGGAATGTGAAGCGAAAGGCTAGCTGGTTAGCCACTTCTGGCACATTAGCGGCAGCCACACTAGCACAGATTCCTGCTGGTTTATAAATAATGCTTGGATAGAAAAACCCAAACTTTTTCGATTAAAATCTATGCAATAAATATCAAACAGTCCGTTTTAAAAAATTTTTGATTGGTAAATGACAGCTAGAATTCAAAGCTGAGACGGTCTTAGTGTTAACTTTTTCTTTTCTTTTAACAGTTGATCTGATATAAACCCAGAACCATAATTAATGTCTATTTGAAGTCATGTATGTAATTATAGGTTTCCAGTCTTGTGGTCTATTCTCAAGAAAGCTCTTAAAATTGCTAGAATGTTTCCATTATTTAAACTGAGTCATCTGTCCAAATCTTAAAAGGTTATACATCTGTATGCAAAACCACCAAAGTTACATCCTCAAACGTGTAGGTGTATGATATTTAAAAGAATAATAATCCTGCTATCACCTGGTTCCACTAATGTTTTTATAGAAACTTATGGTTTTCACTTCCCTTCAAAAGTAGTTTTGTCACTTTCTGTTTAACCTAAAATTACTGATAAATCAGTTGCATTATTAAAGAGTCTTTAACAATAAATAATATCAACCTTTTCCACATGGTATTTGTCAAAGTAGTCTCCTTTATACAGCTTTAAACAATACTGCTGATCTGCCTAGAAATGCACACAATGATAAGTAGCATTTTGGCATTATAGCCATTGTAACAGTCCTGCAAGATGCTGTACATAACGCTTACGGCAGAGAAGTACCATGGCTAATAATGACCACAATACTAACTTCTTAATAACGTTTAGCTATCCCAACAACTGTTTGAAAACTAGAACGAGGTATCTGAAGGGTTTGATTCTAGAATGTTATAATTATACCCGAGAGTATGACAACACTCCAGGTCCAGAAGCAATAAGAATGTCATCAAGATTGTAGAATTTTTTAAAAATTTTCTTGAATTTGGTGTGATGTTTCAGAACATTAACAACATTCCGGAATGACCAAATGTATCTAGATCATTCTATGGGCAAGAAGGCAGACAAGATTCAAGAACTTGAGCCAAAGAATGCTGGATGCTTTTAAACTATAGGTATTATTGCATGAAGATGGCTTAGCTCATGCTTTCCAGTTATTGTAGCTGCACTGACCTTTGTAGGCCCAGTCGATCACTGTTAACCACTGCTTGAATAGTTAAAAACTTAATATCCCGACTTGGCAAAAATACAGCATATTCTCTTCTCAAAATACCAGCAAGCAGTTTGAGCTACCAGGGTTTTGACAGGAGACTATGTGAGTCTGGAAAGTAGCATTCCTACTAATGGTGGTATAATTCCCTGACCTTGCTTTAATGTTTTAAGATAAATAAAGCTTAATACCAGACCAGTGTTGTAGACTTTTACCAAAACACTATAAATTTTCCTTTGCTAAATCACTATAAAGTTGGAAAGATTCTAAAATATTCAAGACACCAAGGATTTTAGGATCATGTCCCTAACAACGCTCTTAAAATTAAAGCGTAGACTTTACTGACAGGCAAATTGTTGGGTAGATATTACCAGTTGTGACTGTTCGTCAGCTACTACATGTCCTACTAATGTGCCTTTTGGCAAGGCAGTGATCGCCAACCAAATTTAATGAAACATGGCTCTGAGCATCAGTTATTGAAAATGGTGTAAATAAAGCTTTTCTAAAACAGCAATTTTAGATATCTAACCATACACAGTCACTTATGCAAAAGCCACAAATTAGACAAATCAGCAAGCACCTACTCCACAGAGTACAAGGAAAGCACAGTATACAGAGGGGAAAAAAACAACTTTGTTTTTCAATGTGCATACTGGAATATTCAAATGCTAATCAGTTAGCCAACCTGGTGAAAGGTTCCCTTCAGTACAACTAACCTGTGGTGCCTGTGGTTGCAAATCAGTGCTGCTGGGTAAAACAGATTACCCCAGTTTTCCTTTTCATCACTTGAACTGACATGCTTAGTGATGTGTTGAATGAGTTTCCTGACACTCAAGCCTCGAAATCCTCCTAAAATTCCCATTACAAGATAAATGGGTTTCAAAACAAGTGAATAAATGTTCTCTTTTTTCATTCTAGCAAGAACCAACTTATTTCAGCTTCTTTCAGCAATGCATTATGACTCAGATTTGGCTGGTTCATGCATTCAGCCACTGAATGTAAATGCTATGCAGTCTCAGAGAAAGGTGTGTGTTACAAAAAGAGCTAGAAAGAGGTTAAAATATACTCAAATTGTAAGATCTGAGGATCTGGATTGTAATTTTGATGGTCTGTCTAGAGTATGCTGCCTTGCTAAAAGGCAGTGCTAGCCAAAGAAGGAAGAAAAAAGACAAAGAGAAAGTAACAAAGACAGACAGCTGGTAAAACTGTGACAGTTGCTGAAAAACCTAGGTATGAAGAAGAGCACAAGAAGGCAAGTTAAGGTAGAAAAGACAATTACTTCAAGAGAAAGACAGCAAGAAAAGAAGAAAGAAGACAGTGTCACAAAAAAAGCTGTCAGGCGGCTAAACTGACAAGCAGGAATTTGTGCTGGCTTGATCATAATAGAGTAAGAACAGGTCAAAACGCACATACAGACACATACATGCACGTACATATACACCGTGCCTTATTCGCAAGTCTCTGTAGCCTCACTGGTATTCAGTGCTGCCCGGCCGAGCACTGCGCTGTAAAAGATCATCATCACTTTGTCTTCTCGTGTCTTTCAGTCCCTCTCTTATGCATCTCTCACGCTATGATCCTCCTCTCCCACTCTTCTTCTACTCTAATCACTGTCCTACCTCGTCTTATGGATCCCATCTCCGGCTCCTCTCTTGTTTCAGTCCATTTTGTGAAAGCAGAATCGCACAGAAGCACAGAAGAAGAAGAAGAAGAAGAAGAAGTAGAAGGAGGGCGTGGTTTGTTGTTTATGCAAATACAGGCTGTTTTCGGGGTGTCTGGATCAGTCGAGGGTAAGAGAATTGTCGGTGACTGGACCTAATGAGGGAGGGGCACCAGGATATCCACATAGTTGATGGGGAAGAAGCCCGACTGGCCATTGATCATGCCCTCGTACCAGTTGTCGTCGATCTGATTGGTCAGGGTGATAACGTCGCCCTCTTTGAAACCCAGCTCGCCTTCATTCTCTGGTTCGAAGTCGTAGAGTGCTCGGCAACATGGCTGGTCCATGGGGGCTGTTAGTGTATGGAGGGAAAACACACCCTGTCAGTTTCATTCTTTATGAGGCATTTTTTGGTTTGGTTTGGTTTATTGACACTGTGAAATATCTATGACCAAGTAATGACAGACTGTTTTGTTTTACTTAATTGAGCATTTCTTGCTATGGTAAAGCAGTTGAATAGGGCTATTTGCTAGATACCAACAGTGTCTTGGAACAATACAAAGAATGGTCCCATTAAGAGGGAAATCAGATCCACCATTTAACTTTTGACAAGGCTCACCTATTAACTGAAAACCATTCTAGCTGACTACCTCATGAATTCTTATTCTATGCTGCAGAATAAATATAAAGAAAAATATGTTGTATAGCCAAGCACAACTGAAATCCAGTGAAGCCATGAGTCTTTTAAGTGACTTCCTGTATTTCATTAATAAAATTGTAAAAGTCATGCAAGTACATATGTCCTTCTTTTGCTGCCCAACTAGAGTTAAAAATGTACCAAAAATGAAATTAAATGTTAATTTGGCAGAAATTTTACACTGGATGCTCTTCCTGATACAACCCTCCCATTTATCCGGGATCAGCACTAGGACTACACTAGCTTGTGACCACGAGATTGGGTTTGCGTCTCTGTTTTGACATGCTTTGATGAATTTTTTGGGACCCAGAATCCTGGCTGGCATGTAGGGCAATGAGCCACTGTGACGTCGCCCATTAGATAGTGAAGTCCCGTTGTGAAACCTTGAGATAAGTCTGACTGAAAAGCAGAGGAACAAAACATGCTGATATAGTAGTAATTTGTAAATATAAAAAACTTTGAATAAATTTCTCTTCTAAGTGCCTTAAACTTCTATTTTTTGAATGGCTGGCAGGGGGCATCTCCTCTGGTTACATAAAGAGTTCCAGTTGTATAAAAGTTTATCAGTCCCTACAACTAAGTCACACTGAATACAGTATAGTTTTTTCATTTTTTTTTTAAATTATGGTCTCCATAAGAGTTAAAAAAGGGGAGAAACAAGGGTATGCTCACTGGCTAACGATATGTCAGTCGCAAGTGTGCAATGCCAGTGAGCATGCAGTGTCCTTTGGTTTCATAGTCAGATTTGCCTCACGCTTATGATATTCGCGCCAAGGCTTCATAAAGGGACTTTACAAACCAATGGGTAATGTCACAGTGGCCCGTAAATCTGGTAAATCTGGTAGGCCTGCCCAAACTCATCCCTTTTGACCTTGATCAGGACTATAAGTTACAAAATAAACATCATGTTGTATTAAAGATAACTTCAAAGTAGGAATTAAGACCATTAACACATCAGGAAAGTGTTTACTGAGGTCATAGATCAAAGCGAGAAGTAGCGTCCTTTTCTCATACACTTTTATACAATTGATTTCTTTATGCAACCAGAGGAGCTACCCCCCTTCTGTTCATTAGAGAGAATACAGGTTTAAGGCATTTTGGCATTGGTTTTAAACGTTTTATGTACAGTCATTGGTAACAACGGCTTTTAGACATGGACAGGAAGGACCGGATATCAAACTGCCAGTTCTGCAGTTAGCAAACCAAACCATTATAGCAACTGAGCCATGTTCATCCCACTTTCCGATGGGATTCTGTAACTGGAATTCTCATGGCTTTGTGACTGTAGTCTCTGATAGTCTCACTATCCTTTTTGCTGGGATGACACGAGGCATCCCAGGTGCTGAGTTGTCGACATTGTCAACATGAAGCCATCAGACTGCAGATCAAATAAGAAAAAAAGGCTTTCTTTCTTGGATTGACTTCCTCTCTCTACCTGGTGATCTTCCCGGAGATTTGGCAGAATGTATCCCTCCATTGTGGCTCTCGCTGGGGGGCAGCAGTTCCAAGGTCATTCTGGGTTTTGGAGTGTAGTCCTTCCTTGGTTTACTGGACACTTCTTTTATCCTGGAAGGAAGCCAGGCAGTTAAGTTCTGTCTAACCACACAATCTATTTTTATAGCTTTATTTCTAGCCTAGGTAGGAGGATGGATCGATACCTGTCCTCCATCTTGCTGGAGAGCTGTTGGAGGATTTCAGAGGCACGGCTGTGGTATTCCAACTGAGCTTGGACCAACGCTGAGAGCTGGCTCACCTGCTCAATCTGCAACACACACATACACATGTTTTGTTTCCTTCTGCCGCACCATGCTTCATGCCCATGCTGGGCCTGGGACTGGCTTGGCACAGTATAGCACAGGATTGCTCGTCTTTTCTTTTCTATGCTGAGATCCAGTTAAAATTTTTTAACTTGTGCACCAGGAGAAGCATGTCGATAACAAGAATAGACTTTAATATTTGATTATGTTTGTTTGCTTTTCTTTTTTATGACACTCAAGTGTTTTTTCTGGCTGTGGTATAAAATGTATTATTCTGCAGACTTGCCTTGGGCACAATGTGATTAGTTTTTCTGTTTCTAATTTCTTTTTTTTAGAGTGTTTTGTCATTGTTCTCTCAGATTATTTAGCTTTTTCTACATCTGAAGGGCTACATGTTTTACCTTCAACTCTGATAATAATTTATGGTACAATTGGAATAAATACAGGTCCGGAAAAATTAAGAGACCACTGCAAAATTATCAGTTTCTCGGATTTTGCTATTTATAGGAATATGTTTGAGTAAAATTAACATTTTTGTTTTATTCTATAAACTACTGACAACATAACTCCCAAATTCCAAATACAAATATTTTCATTTAGAACATTTATTTGCAGAAAATGAAAAATGGTCAAAATACCAAAAAAGGTCCAGTGTTTTCAGACCTCAAATAATGCAAAAAAACCAAGTTCATATTCATTTTTAAACAACACATTACAAATGTTTTAACTTAGGAAGTGTTCAGAAATCAATATTTGGTGGAATAACCCTGGTTTGCAATCACAGCTTTCATGCGTCTTGGCGTGCTCTCCACCAGTCTTTCACATTGCTGTTGGGTGACTTTATGCCATTCCTGGCACAAGAATTCAA
>VUQI01026243.1:0-11320 GCA_015106735.1 Paratilapia polleni | reverse complement strand
ATATATTAGGGTAAAGACCCTACAATATTAGACAGAAAACCCCAACAGTCAGACGACCCCCTATGAGCAAGCACTTGGCAACAGTGGGAAGGAAAAACTCCCTTTTAACAGGAAGAAACCTCCGGCAGAACCAGGCTCAGGGAGGGGCAGCCATCTGCCGCGACCGGTTGGGGGCGAGGAGAAACAGAAGAGAGCAGAGGGAGACAGGACAAAAAAGGCACACCTATGGGAGAGAGACAGAGTTAATAATAGCTAATGATTAAATGCAAATGGTGTATAAACACATGGAGAGTGAAAGGAAGTGAGGAAGAGGAAGTGCTCAGTGCATCATGGGAAGCCCCCAGCAGCCTAAGCTGCTGTTACAGGCAGTGTTTAGGTGGGTTGGTACATGTAAAAACTAATACCCACCGCATGAATGCCAGGACCTAGGGTTGTTCAGAAGAACATTACACTGTAACAAGATGGTGAATTTTATTCACTTCACCTGTCTGTGGCTTTAATGTTGTGACTAATCAGTGTTAATTGAAGTTCCTGTCTGTCACTGGTAAATTTGGGTTTGGAACGCAGGTGCATGAAAGCATTCATATTTGCATTTTTCTACATGTTCTAAATTCACTTTGCTGTAATTCTGTAGAGTTCAAGTTTTGTGATCAATTTTATGCTCCATTTTGCCATCAACAGTAGCAGGTGGTAAAATGGCCAGAACAATCTGTCTGTTTTTCAGATCCTGGGGACTTGATCAGTCAAAGGTTTACAATAGATCAAATGGGGGCAACACCAGCATGAGCCTTGAGAGCTCATCCTTCTGGCAGCAGCTGTAGCTGATGTGATTGTTTTCTGTTTATCCAGGTTTTCCTACAGCACCTCTCTCCTCTGCTGTCCCTGCCTACCTTTGCTGCCCTCTGGCTCACCATTTTGGATTTCATGGACAAGTACATGCATGCAGGATCCAGTGACTTACTGGTAAGGATAATAATGATACTGATGTACAGTATTCTTAGCTTCATATTAACAGGACGGCATGGTGGTGTATTGGTTAGCACTGTCACCTCACAGTAAGAAGGTTCTGGATTTGAATGGGTGTGTGGGTTTCCTCCCTACATGTTAACTGGGGATTCTAAATGGGTTGTAGGTGTGGGTGCAAGCTAGATAGTGCATGGAATAAAGTGCTGTATTAAATATATATATATTAAATATGTGTAAAATGAATGTACTGAATTGTAGTCTAAATCACTAGCACTGGAAAAGCACTGTATGAACGCCAGTCCATAATGTGATTACAGCTAAATGGTACTGTATTGTGCAAAAGCTTTGGCTGCTTAAAGAAACGTGAAGAAGCTTTCAAAATGTTGCTGTCTATATTTTAGTGGCCAAAATATAGCATGACATATTTTTCAGGTTTGAAAAACAGAGGGTCATCTTATATTTGGATAGTTAACAATTACATGTTGTTAATGAGAGTCTTGACATCTTTACGGCAGAAAAGAATCAGAGAGGGAATCTGTCAAAGAATGAAGAGCTCAAGACGGCAGGCTAAAAGCTGAAAACTGTCAGAAGACTGATGCCTGATGCCTTTATTCACATGTTTCTCCACCTACAGCTTATTAAGCCACATCCATGTACTGTCTTTTGTTGAAAATGTGTACAGTGTTTGTAAATATTGCTATGTCAGCTGTTTACAGTGATCATAACAACATATGAAAAAGTGCAATATTACATTGCACAGACAGGAGTTTGCTTGTTTGAGTGAGACTGGTGTTAGTAGACTGGTTGACTGTGTGGTTGATGTGTGTGTTGCCTCTGTGTGTGTACGTGTAGTTGGAGGCCATCCCGGAGTCTTTGAAGAACATGCTGCTGGTTATGGACACAGCAGGGATCTTCCACAGCGCTGATTCCAAGACAGGATATTCGGATCTGTGGGAAATAACCTGGGAACGGATCGTCTGCTTCCTGCCTCACCTGAGGGAGGAGCTCTTCAAACAGACTATCATACCCGGTATGATACACTGACACAGCAGCCTGTACATTGTAGCTTGTACGGTCAAAAGGAGCTTCACCTTGATGCTTTTCCTGTCATCTTTTAGATCCAGTGCCCAGTCCTCCAGCAGAGCCTGTGCAGCCAACACCCCCAGCAGGCCGTTCTCCATCGCCTCAGGTGTCTCCACCTCCCGTCCAACCGCCCTCTCCAGTCCCAGTAAACCCTACAGAGGCTCAAACCTCCAGCATGCCAGCCTCATCTCAGGAGCCTCCACCAGCCAGTGCCAATGGTAAAATGTTTTCTGCTGTCACAGCACCTAAACATTATCAGTGCAGCATGATCTCTGTCAGAGGGGAAACACAAAGACTATAAGGCATTAAGACTCAGACTAAATTTGATGTTAAAAATGGTAATTTGTTTCATGGCAGTTGGTTGAAGTGGACGGAGAAATGGCAAAACTTTTAGAGTGGTCCAAATGACTATCTGTGTGTGAGCTGGGGATTGATATGAGTAAGAAAACCATGTGGCTGGATGTGCCAGGCAAAGCCCAGATTACTGCACTCTTACTGGAATGAACAACTGCTTTAGTGGAATATTTACTCAGACTAATGATATGAATGGGCAAAGATTCATCTGAGGTAATCTGAACACATTTCATGGCGGGAAATTAAAGATCAATCTGTAATTCAGAAGATAAAAAAAACAGTCCCACTTAGTTTGAAACTGTTATTCAAGATAACAGACCACATTTCAGAACTGCAGTCACACTAAGGCTGCAACAAATGAATATTTGAGAATGTTGATTATTCACAGTCAGTCAATGGTTTTGTCTGTAAAACATCAGTAAACAGTGAATAGTGTTTACTGATGGCTTTTTTAAAGTACACCCTATTTAATTTGTAGGGTTTTACATATCAAGACATAAGAAAAATAATCTGGTCCTTAGCAGGTGTGAAGATTAGGTAAATACAACCTCAGTTGAACAACAACACATGACATATTATATCGTGTCATTATTTGTTTAACAAAGACTAAGCCAGAATGCAGAAGCAGTGTGTAAAAAAACTATGTACATCCTTACTGCTTCCATAGACCAGCTTGGGTCAGCTCTTTATCCTTTCAAGGATATTTGAGGGTGCGTGAAATTTTGCCCAACCAGTCTACATGTGTTCTGAGGACTTGGAGAAGACATTTGACCACGCCCCTTGGAAGATCCTGTGTGGGTGCTTCAGGAGTATGGGGTAACTGGCCCGTTGTTATGGGCCATTCAGGCCCTGTGCAACCGCAGTGAGAGCTTGGGTCGCATTTCCGGCAATAAGTCGAACCCATTCCTGGTGGGTGTTGGATTTTGTCGGTGCTGCGCTTTGTCATTTGGCGCTATATAAATAAAATTGAATTGAAAAAATTGAATTGAATTATCACTGATTCTGTTCATAATTTTTATGGACAGAATTTCTAGGTGTAGCCTTCCACCATAGCCAAGTGGTGGAAGGTTTCCATTTGGGTGGTCTCAGGATCCTGCTTTTTTGTGGATGATGTGGCTCTGTTGGTTTCATCAGGCGGTGGCCTCCTGCTCGCACTTGGGTGGTTTGCAGCTGAGGAAGTGGCAGGACTGAGAATTAGCACCTCCAAGTCCGAGGCCATGTGGCCAAGTGGAGGATTTTAAGTCTCTTGGGGTCTTGTTCCCGAGTAAGGGGAGAGTGGAGCGGGAGATTGACAGACGGATTCAGGCTGCATCTGCAGTGATGTGGACACTGTACAAGTCTGTGAAAGTGAAACTGTCGATTTACTGGATGATCTATGTTCCTACCCTCACCTATTGTCACGAGCTGTGGGTAGTGACCAAAGGAATGAGATCACAGATGCAAGCAGCAGAAATGAGCTTCCTCCGAAGGGTGGCTTGGCTCTCCCTTAGCAACAAGGTTAGGGTCTCAGAGTGGAGCTGCTCCTCTTCTGCATTGAAAGGAGCCTGCTTGGGCATCTGTCTAGGTTGCCTCCTAGGCACCTCCTGGGTGAGGTGTTCCAGCATGTCCTACTGGGAGGAGGCCCCAGTGTAGACCCAGGACACGCTGGAGAGATTATATCTCTGGAGGAGGTGGCTGGGGAGAGGGAGGTCTGGCGTTCTCTACTTGGACTGCCGCTTATCTGGGGACACACGACTCGGGCCTGGATAAGTGGCAGAAGATGGATGGATGGAGTAGCAGCCAGAATCTGATAATCAAATGCACTTGAATAACAAGTGCTGATCACCAGCAAGTGTGCCCACTTCTATCAAAGCAGAAGTTTTGGCAGTTTGCTGGTCTGTAGCATTCAGGTGTGTGTTAACACAATGCCAACAATGATCTTAAAGAAGGAATTGTTGCTGCCCATCAATCTGCGAAGGCCTATAAGGCCATTTCCAAACATTTTGAAGTCCATCATTCTACAGTGAGAAAGAGAAAGAAAGTGGAAAACATTCAAGACAGTTGCCAATATTCCCAGGAGTGGACGTCTCAGCAAATTCAGACCGTGGTCAAGGTCAGACGGTGCAATGCTCAAAAAGACTGAAAAAAATCCAAGAGCTACATCTCAGATTCTACAGCCTCAGTTAAAGTTCATCCATCCATCCATTCATCTATTTTCTTCCGTTTATCCAATTCCCGTAATCAGCTGTCAAAATGTTTTTTAATGTTTTGGTTGCAATTCTAAATCACACACTCATCATTTATGTGATATAGAAATGTGGACTTCACTTTTAACCACATCCTACAACAGAAGCAAAAGTAAGATTATAGAGTCACTATTTTGCCAGGAAAAAAAAAAGGTTGGATCAACTCGTCACACTACAGAAACTGTCCGTAAACCGTACAGATGATGTAACCAGTGATACACCCCTCCACACCTCAAAATAATAACAATAATGATAATAATTAAAAACTATAGTGGTCCCAGTATACCGTTGCATCCTCATCACAGATCACGAGTACGTACTGTGCTCTGTGACAGTGTATCATATCCATCAAAGGGATGGCACAGATCTGAGCAGTCTTTTGAGAAAAGCCAAGCTCTCAATGAGCTGTTCCAGTCACATCACACTAATAACCTAATGAGCAGAACAGTGACTGAACCGTGTTCTGCTGTTTTGTTTTCTAGGATCAGACCGATCAACTCCGGTCCCCCCCTCCATTCCTCCTATGCCGGTGCCATTTACCACCTCTCCTGCCCAGGCTCCCCCACCCTTAGGCCAGTCCCCCCTCATCCTGCAGCCTCTTGCCTCCCCCCTACAGGTGGGGGTCCCGCCCATGTCCCTGCCAATCATCCTGAACCCTGCCCTCATAGAGGCCACGTCTCCTGTACCACTGCTTCCTGGTCCCAGACCAACAAGTCCTTCTGATGAAGTCAATTAAGAGAACTCCAGCTGCCCTCCAGCCATCCTGCTCTCTCTCTCTGGACCCAGCTGCTACTTGAAGCGCTGCAGCTCAGCATGTCTGTGACATGATGAATGGGATGAATAGTACCACATCTGATTTAAAGGAAGAATCCCCCAAAACAGGTGACACTAAAAAAAACCCCAAAAAAAACAGCAGTCACTGGAGCACCTTGCTTCCCTTGTGCCATTTTTGTGTTTCTGTTCTAATACCAGTGGTTGAATGACTAAATGAAAAACGTGTCATTTTGTACACCAACACAAATTCAGCACTCAAGTCAGTGAACTAAAGTGTGTTCAAAAGTGGAAACCTGAGCAAAAATATAGCACTTAATCCTGTCCTCAGTTTTCTGAGAGTTTATGTAGTACCACACATGGAGAGCAATTTACTGATTAAAGCGCCTTTTAACTCTGTGTGTCATTCATTTATATTTTAAATCCAACTGAAACAAAAAAATTGATTGAACTTATCCCCACCACAATTTTATTCTTAAAAATTCAAGGGCGGCTTTCCATGAAAACTCTGGTATTTCTTTTATTTTTCTTACTATTGTAAAATCAAACAGACCAACCCAACAATGTGTTAGTTCATCTCTTTAAACTAGGTTCAGTGATGGGCTGATGTGTTCATCAGAAAAACAGCACAAATGTGTTGGACTGTTTTTGAGGGTACATTAATCCACTTTTGTAGCTCTAGTTTTATTTGATTGTTGGGGTCAGCAGGAAAGTGTATTTGGGATTGAGTCATGATAAATACAGTGTCTGTGCTCATGGTAACACAACATGTTAGTTGGTATAACAGTATGATTTGTTTTGACAGTTTTTTCATAAGAATGGAGCTGTATGGTACAGAGGAATAAGAGTACACAATACTGTAGTGCTTATTCAGTACCAGCCAGTGTCTGTTTGGCTCTGAACATGGAGTTTGTTTGTAGGAAGAAAAACTGAAAAAAACACTCAGAACTCAGAACTTCCTCCTGTAAGTAGCTGATCAGTGAACAGTTTTCATGGCCTCTCCTCCCACCACCTTCTGTTAATGTTGTCAGCCTGATGTTGGGTATGATGAACAGATGGGGGATGTTCCATCTAGGCTGAGCACTGTCAAGTTTTTTCAGAGGAGAAGAAACAACCGCAGAACCCATCTTCATCTTCTTTAAAGGGCAGCCCCACTCTCTCTTTCACACGGACCTCTGCTACCCCTCTTCCCGTAGATTTGAACGTGATCTGACCAGGCTGACCTAATAACTTTGCTCATATGCCTATGCTTCATATTAATCTAGAGATAAGCAGGAACAGTGAAAAGCTACACAGTGAATTGTTGGGATTATATTTTCTGCATGTTGTTGACTACAGATGTTCCAGAAGGCGTGACAGCGCTGTTCCATCAGCCTGTGTTTCCACACCGCTAAGGGGTCAGAGTCCGCTTTATTACTGTACAGAAAAATGACTATTTATAGAACTCAGTTTTGGTTCAGAGCAACCTGGTTCTGTACCTCATTCATTTCTTTTTGCCCTAGACTTTGACTTCAGGCACCTTATGAACTCTGCCAAGCAGAGAGATTGTGTGCACATGAAGCCTTCTCAGACGTTACATTCCAAAGTGTTAGATACCTGAGTCTGCAGTGACTGCTGTGGCTCATGATGGCAAATCATTTGAAGAGCCAAGTGCTGATGTAATTTGATCTTGTTTGTGTAGTTCACTGCAGACAACTAAGAGGCGCTGTTTATCCCATCACTAGGAGATATATTAGTGATCATTTGTCACTACTGAACCAATATTTAGATGTATGGAAACTTTGCTTTAGAGTGCACATACACCCCTCTATAAAACACACCACAGATGATATAAACCAAATTTATTTAAAAAATGAATGTGTCCAGCACATTTTTTTGCGCTCCTGTTCAGACTAGCTGGTCACAAATATGTGATCAGCCAGTACATATTTGTACAAAACATCCAAACATAAATGCAAGGTTGCACCAACATACCAGAGAGGAATTCTAACCAAATAACGTAGACGGATGGTTTCAGAGTACATTTCCGCATCACGTACTCAGTTTCACAGTCAGCTGCTCTCCTTTGCTTCCATAGGTGTCCTGACCTGTTCTTGCATGCTGATTGTGCCTTGTGTACAATCTGACACACTGACTAAATGACCACCTAAACTGACTGGAAGCCTGAGCTCCATTCACAGCGGTCCTAGGATTCTCTCACTAATGTTTTGTGTTATTTATTCAATCAGGAAAGAGAAGATGGACTTTACTACTGCAGTACAGACAGCATAGATGCAGTCTGCATGTGTCAGTCAGGTAACACTACAGCCTTATAGAGCCACCAACATGTAAGCTGAGTGTTTATTTGTTGTATGGCATCTTAGATTTATCAGGAGCTGATTGTGGCTTGAACAGGAAATTCCGTGAATATAATGTGTATTGTATATAAATGAAAGGTGATGTACTTTTTACTATGTAATAAATATGTTGTAAAGAAAGTGGTCTTTTTATGGTTTGTTTTACTCTGTGAAATGACTGTTTCTCAAAGGTTGTCATCTTACTAACAGCACAACAGTGTAAAAGTGCTCTGTGAGGAAGTGTTAAGGTAAAAGAGTGCTTAAGTAAAACAAAAGTACTACCATTTAAACATATATAATGAGTTCTAATAACTGATTTATTATTGCTGCAGAAGCTAAGTCTATAATATAAGGTTATTAATTTACACAATCAAATTAGGATCATGTAGAAATTTCCAATTAAAAAAACAGATGTTTAATTAAAATAACAAATTGGTCAGAAGTGTAAAACAGTGATTAATGGAATCATTCATTGTTAATGATGATTACATAAATATACAGTACATATATATACTGCTCAAGAAAATTAAGGGAACACTTAAATCACACATTGGATCTTGATGAATGAAATGGTCAAGTTGAAACTTTTTACTGATATACATTGTGTAATTTGCTGAGAACAAAATGATATAACAACAATCAATGGAAACCAAAATCATCAACTCTTTAATCAAAGTGTAAATTGTTATACATAATAGATTTGATTTTGAATTTTTTTGTTGGTACTCGTATATATTTATATTTTCCCAGTTGACTGAACTGACCGGTGTTCTTTGATGGGTTAGTCATTCAAAACGGCTCTTACCATCAACGCATGAAATCAGCTCCTTTTTTTTGTAGGTCATTTAATGTGCATTTCCAGCTCCAATCAAACTGCAGTCTGAGTGCAAAACTTTAGTTTTCCACTGTCACAATGCAAAGTTCTAATAAACCATGGTAATGGATCAATCTGATTTATTGTTGTGCTGACTAGAGTTCACCTTTTAGTCTGATTATTTCTGTCGTTACCGAACAACAGTTACAGCAGCAGCAAACAGGCCTGCCTCTAACTTCTCTGAGACTGGGAATGGCATCAGGGAAGCATCTACTAGGTACAAAATGTATTCTGTATCAGAAAAATGAGCCTAAACATCCAGTCAGAGTTGTAAAGAACAATCTTCATCCACAATCATGTGTCCTGGAACAGGTGGTCTGACCCCACAGAGCACTAATGACAAAATCATGAAGTCAGTCTGGGATTACATGAAGAGACAGAAGTCACAAAAGAACTGTGGCAAGTTCTCTAAGATGCCAGACAAGCTACCAGCCAAGTAATTAAAACTACAAACTGTGCAGGTATATGGAGTTGCTGCCATAAAGCTGAAGGTTTTGAACTTTTTACTGCACTCTGTCTGAAGTTAAAAGATTAAAAAAATAGCCACGTCAAGATTTTTAAACTTTACTTTTAGCACAGTAGTGTATACACAACAGTGCTCCAAAATACTACATGTTTATTCCAACACATCCCATGTGCAGACCAACAATGGATTCATCTACTAACAGATACTAAAGCATGACATACAGATGGGTGACCAAAGTTAAAACCTGAATCCTGGACCCCTCCAGTGAGGGGATCAGGTGTCTCTGATATGGCATAGAAGGGAATTTTGCTCCATGATTTGGGTCCACTTATCCCTTCGGAAATCACTACAAAGTGTTCAGATTGTTCTGATTTTATCATGATAAAAAAATTCCATCCTGATCAGAGTGGTCTCTTCCAGGCTAACAGTGCCCCCATCCACAGGAAATGAGGGCTCACTGAATTTTTACTGAGGGTTATACATGCTCTGGCCTTCACCTTCACCAGATATCAAGCTAACTGAACACCTGTGGGAGATTTTGGCCTGAAGTGTTCAACAGGACTCTCCACCATCATCAAGACAATAAATGGGGGAAAATCTTTTAGAAAGACAGCATTTCATCAATCAAGTAAATTTCAAAGACTTGAAGAATCAGTTAAAGATATGTATTTCAAGGTTGAGACAGAGAGCAACAAACAGTGGAGGGAGGTATGAAAGAGGGAGTAACACACTGCAGGATTAAGTCAGCACATGGGATTTGTAGAGGATAAGAAAAATACAGAAGACCAGACATACTTTTAGTGTCTCCTGACTGGACTGGACTGGACTACTTTGCACCTCAGGATATTATAGTTTCTCTTAATTGCTTTGGCACATTTGTTGCAACATTTTTGAAGTTCTCTGAAGATACACTTCCTAAAACTCTAGGAAATCTAGTGATATGTTCCTCATCTTCTGATTTCCTTACAGTGTTGTCTTACATGTTTGCACTGACACTAAATGTCTCTTGTACCAGACTAATGTTTTATTCCTCAGGATAACTGACTGATAATGTGTATCACAGTGGATAATTGAAATAGAAACAAATAGAAACAAAGCACTTACTTCGGTGGTCACACAGCTACAGTAACTGTGAATTTTTACACATTACTGCACAGAACAAAATGTAGACGAAAAACATGCTCTGTGGAAAACAAATGTATTACTGAAACAAAACAGTGCTGGTATCAGTGGACATTGTCAGACCCTTTGAAACTTGGAGATTCTCATCAACTCACACTTAATGCTCTGCCTTGCAATGTAAAATGCAATATTTGCCACATCCATCCTCTGTGCTCTTCTGCATCTTTTATTCTCTTTTCTTCCTTTTGTTACAGCACCACCATGTTCACAGACTGCTGTATCTGTGTTGCACTCAAACCCTATACATACATTTTCCAATACTTGTACTCGTGACTTACACCTGTGGCCTCAGCAGATTTTGACGATTAGGTGGACTACTTTGCCTGAGCTGACTGACACAATGAAATAACACAAATTTATTTGGAAGATTTAAAGTGTTCAACAGAGAAAAATTACTAAAGAGACATGTGCAACCAATATTTGTTCAAACTGTAACAAAAACAGAGATATTCTATTTGCGATGTGCACTAGTAACAAACACTGCTGAAGAATCTCAGATTATTTTCAGAACTTCAAAGGTCATTCAAGAATTCAGCCAAAGAAACCAAGAAAAATGTAACGATTTTCAGGAGAATTACAGGAGTTTTTTTTATCAAATGCTCTTGCTAAAAGTCTATTATATACACAGTGTATGTGCATTCCTACTGTGCTTTGCTTTACTTTAGAACTCCAGAACAATATTGTGAAAAATGAAAAGAAGATAGTAGAAAGAGGTGTTAAAACTGAGGAGACCTCTGGTGTAAAACATCTGTTTTATTTCAAAGCAGAATGAGAACCACAGGTTTTATTTAGTAAACTAAATATATCAGAAACTACAGAGGCCTGGGAAAGAACTATTATATTTGTACATGGAATGTAAAAACAGTGAAACAAGAAGCCAAGATTGCAAACTGTATGCACTTAAATTATCTAATCTAGAAAGAATACGATCTGTTGAAGGGACAGTGGAACAGAAATGTGAACAGCACTCCACACACAAATAGATTTCATCTTTAACTGAGACACATTCCACATGAAAAGCCCTACTGTGGTATCACCTACCTACACCGCCAGCGACAAACAA
>VUQI01026241.1:78744-90448 GCA_015106735.1 Paratilapia polleni | reverse complement strand
AGTAAGGGTGTATTTAGTTTTTCACACACTGCTTCTGCATTTTGGCTTAATTTTTCTCAAATAAATAATCACACAGTGTAATATGTTGTGTTGTTGTTCATCTGAGGTTGTATTTAAATAATTTTAGTACCTGGTAAAGACGAGATGATGATTTTTATTACGTCATGATACAGAAAACCTTAGAATTGAAAAGGGGTGTACTTTCTTTTTCACGACTGTATTTAAGTATGTGTGTGTGTGTGTGTGTGTGTATAACAGTTTGTTTCTTATTGTGTGTTTTTTCTCCCCCTCAGGAGTTCTTTGATCACGCAAAGAAGCTGTGGGACGATGAAGGAGTGAAAGCATGCTTTGAGAGGTCCAATGAATACCAGCTCATCGACTGCGCACAATAGTGAGTTCAAACTTTCAAATACATTTTGCGGAAATCACTTAATGAGCACATGCTTTTATGTACTCGGCTGTTTGTGCAGCTATAAGTGAGAAGGATAAGGGAGCTGGTTTCTTTTTCATCCTGCAAACTATAATCACTGCTTTGTCGGCCCTTTTTTGTGTCGCCTTTTGAGGTGACAGCTCTGCAGTGTGTGCTGGTGTCATGTCATATATGAATATGGCTGAGATATGTTTACTCTGGGTGTGGCAAGTCGAGCAAGAATTGTAGTTGTCCGTTGGAAAAATATACATATATCTCCTCATGTCAGCATGTTTGGCATTTCTCCATGGCAATATGCAAAGCCTGGTCTGACCTGTATTAAAATGCCCCAGTGTTAAATTTATTGGGGCTGTTCTATTGATATTTTTTGCCTGTGAAAACTGTAATAAGGTAAGGATGATGTATTAATCTTATGGTTCGGGAGTGTCGAACTCAGTTTAGTTCATAGGCCACTTACACTCCAATTTGATCTCAAGTGGGATGGACAACTAAAACTATTTCCTGTAATCTATAGCCTATTAAAAAAACAATCAATTCTTTCTTTTAGCATAAAGGAGTTGAAGTACATTCTGAAAACCTTCACGTTGTTGTTGTTGTTGTTGTTGTTACAACAAAACTGATTTACAGGTTGAGATGTCTTAAGAAAAATGAGCGCAACAATACCTCCACATTATAAAGAAATGCTACCATTGAAAATCACTGTTAGTGCAGCTCTTTGGGGTTAACTACACTCTAAAAAACAAGTTAGTAAAATTGATATTCTCTGATATTTAATGTTTCATCTGTAATGGAGAGAACATGAACTTCTCTGTTATTTGATGGAATATAAACAGTCAAAAAACACCTAATTTTCTGTCATTTAATACTTTATCTGTTACTTAGTTGGTGTAGTATGGTAGGCTATGGGTAGTGTCTTTGTTAGTTAGAAGGTAGTAAAACTTATAATGATTTAGACATGAAATTAACAGTTTGGCTCTCATGAAGTGATCCATGCTTAAGGACAAAATACAGTCCAAAATTTATGTCTGGTTCCATAGCTATTTGCACATTTTGCAAAGCCATTAAATGGCCCGGATTAGGCCCTTTGTTGAGCTGACAACTCTGCTCTAGTTAAAGCTAGTATTTTTCATCTCCATGTTGGGTATGGCAGACGTCTGTCTACCTGTGGATTTTATAAATTTTAGTGATGGTGAAGCTGAAAAAACAAAACAGTTTTGGCCAAATAAGATAATATGTACTTTATTTATTCTAAAAGATGTGAAATTGCTTTGTAACAGCAGTTTAAAAAATAAGTTTTAATTTTTAAAATGACTTAAATAAGCAGAATATAAAGCTCAAAGTAAAATGCAGTATGACAAAACAACTGTGTAAGGTTATCTTAACTTGTCTTAAATCAAAATAAATACGATAAAATAAGTACAAATTTAAGTAAAATATGAACTCATAATATACTTACTTAAGATGGTAAAATACCTCATATTCAACAAAGCAAATTTAGTAAATATTTTAATGTAGTAAAAACAGCATCAAAGCAAATATCTGATGACGTTAGAGTGGCTCAATATAACAGAGTGTAAAGTGTAGCAGCTACCATCTTAGTCCAGCTGTTTTATAGATCTAGTAAATACTGATAACTGCAGTGTGGCAAGGTGCTAAAAGATGCCTCTTTCAAGAGTGCCCCACATTGTTTTTAAGGCTCCTACAGCACTTTGGGCTACCAAAGGATGCTGGTTGTGCACTATGGAGGGCCCCTCTGTTCCCTGTAAAAGGAA
Source organism: Paratilapia polleni (assembly GCA_015106735.1). NCBI lineage: Eukaryota > Metazoa > Chordata > Actinopteri > Cichliformes > Cichlidae > Paratilapia > Paratilapia polleni. Next base: position 88,246 of record VUQI01026241.1, on the reverse strand, counting down.
GTTTGGATATGCAAAGTGATTCACTGATTATAGTCCTCTCTTTTTGCTTCTCCCCTGACCTCACCATGTAAATATGAAGATATGTACATGGTATGGGCTCAGGAGTCCCCTCCCACCCCAAAGGTTGGCTCCATTTATCTCTGAGGGTTCGATCAAAGCAAAGTCATTATAATAAACTAAGTCTAAAATAAAAGCTAACACTTGGTGCGGTAAAACATGTTGGTTAACTGAAATAACTTAAAACCTAAAAACTTAACTGAACTTACTCAATTAACTAAAATAAAACGGACAGGGAGTGGTCTTTGTTAGGAAGTCTAATAAAAAAAAAAAAAAAAAAAAAAAAAAAAAAAAACAAAAAAAAAAAAAAGCATGAAACTCGCAAATGAAGGGAAATGAAAGGGGAAAAGAAAGCTAGCTTTGTTTAACTTTGTATTTTGTTTTTTGTTTTTTTGCAGAGTATAGCAGGTAAACCAATGAATGTCCAGTACTACTCGGCTGTTGTTGTTGTGTTTTTTTTTTTTAAATTTCAAATAAAGCATGTGCCTCCATAGTGTAGTGGATAACATGTGCTTGGCAAGAGAGCAAAAGGTTGCTGGTTCAATTCCAGCTGGAGACGGAAATCCCTTTTGGGGTTGTGTCAGGAAGGGCATCAAAATTCTGCCAAATCAAACATGCAGAGCTATCTGCTGTGGTGACCCCTTGTGATGAGGGAGCAGCTGAAAGTAGCTTTCTGTCGCCCTGTAAAAAGTAGTGAAAACTGGCAGGGAACTAAGAATTTGCAAGGTGGGTTGTGGTTGGTGGCACAGTGGTTAGCAATGTTGCTTCACTGAAGGTCCTGGGTTCGAATCCACCGGGTGGCTGGGGCCTTTCTGTGTGGAGACTGCATGTTCCCCCTGTGCCTGTGTGGGTTTTTTCCAGGTACTCCAGCTTCCTCCCACTGTGCAAAGACGTGTATGTTAGGTTAGCTGTTGATTCTAAATTGGCCGTAGGTGTGAATGTGAGCATGAGTGGTTGTCTGCCTCTCTGTATTCCCCTGCCATAGACTGGTGACCTGTCCGGTCTATGGCAGGGCAATACACAGAGGTGTACTCTGCCTCTCGCTTGAGGTCATAAAATGTAAGTTTGCTGCTCTGAATAAGTACCACTTGGTAAGGAAGACCCCACAAAACTGTGAACCATGGACTTACAAAGGTACTTTTGGCTGCTCCTTCATTTCCAAAGGGATCGCCACAGTAGACGGACCGCATATTCGATTTGGCACAGTTTTTACACCAGGTGCCATTTCTTATGCAATCCTCCCATTTATCCAGGCTTGGGATCAGCACTAGGAGTGCACAAGCTTATGACTCCCTGAGGCTGGGTTTGTGTCTCCTCCCAGTCTCAAACCACAAATAAGGCGAATGTGTTAACCAATACACCAAGGACTTAGATAAAATTTTTTAAAAAATGTATGATTAATCAATTACTTGATCAGGAGAAAATTTAACACCACCAATTGTGACAAAATAATTGTAAGTCAAGGGTCTTTATTTATTTTGTTTGTTTATTTGTTTTGTGATGATTACTTCATCAGTGCACAGAGTAATGAATGAATCCAATCTTAGATCATTTGACTGCAACTGAGCAGTCTCCATTTACTGACGACGACAAAGACAGAGAGGATGAGGATGCAGGAAAAACCTCAAAATAAAGCTAGTATGTAAGATCAACTGAAATGAATGGATTTCTTTACTGTCAAAAAAATTAAACAGCACTTGTTTTTACTTTAACTTTACTTTTTACTTTTGACTTTAACTCAAAGACTTAACTTTTTTTTTAAAGCAAAATCACTCAAACATAAGAATTTACTGCTTCTTTGTCATACATGAAAATTAACTGAACATTTTTAAAATCATTGGCCATATAAAACAAGGCATCTGGAGATTAGGTTCTGGGAGATTATTTATATTTCATGATTTTCTGATGTGTCACACAACAACAGATAATTTATTTGATAATTAAAGTAAACCTGTGGCCCTAAATATTTTGTCTGAGCATGTTAACATAGGGTTTTCGAGGCTTGTAGTGGCTGACCTGCACCCTCCCTACTTTCTTTGTCGTAGCTCTGGGAAGTCAGGAACTAGAAGTGCCACACAAGAACAGCAAGAGGAAGTAGGTTCTCCATTCAAACGGTTTTCCAGCCAGAAAAACTAAGCCCATTATCACACAGCACGTTCTGGTATATTCTAGCACACACTGTGCTGTCAAAACATTTATTAAGAGCTGTTCTTAAGAGTGATTTAAAACTTAATGCTGAATGGAATTCTGTATTCACTAACAATAAATAATCTAACAATTCTTCACCACCAAATAACTAATTTACCTACTGACAACTTGCTGTCACCTGCATTAAATACATGGCAACAGGTTCAGCTTATTCTAGATTCATATTTATCTTAAATGATCATCAAACCCAAACATATTAAATTTAAATTTTTTTAATATAAAAACTCAGAAAAGCTACAAATCCCCAAATTTAAAGAAGCAGGAAATATTTAGCATTAAAAGCAAATCATTAAAATTATTAAAGATTGATCATCTGGCATTCAACTGATCTGAAAATTCACTACTTACTTCTGACCTAAGTGTTTGCATAATAAGCGAGTATAACTATGGGTCCTTCACTAAATAATAACTAAACATTTCAAAAAAATCCATCATATCATGGGTGCACCTGAACTTATAAAAGAAAAGAATGAAAACCAAGAAAACTGCTACTATTAGCTTTATTTTTTTAAGCAACAATATTAAACATTCAAACCCATGAGTCATAAATATCTACAACAAAATCAAAAGACATAGCCTGGATCTCCAGTAACTAAGAGAAGAAGGCTTGAAATAGACACCGATCAGCCACAACATTAAACGCAGACAGATGAAGTAAATAACATAATCTTGTTACAATGCAAAGTTCTGTTGGAAAATCTTTGTCCCTGGCATTCATGTGAATGTTATTCTGACACCCATCTAAACATTGTCACGGGGTTGCTGTTGTCCTCATGACAACACTACTAAATGGCAGGAACATCCCTGAGAAGGACAATGTGCCGCACCATTCCTTAAAGTTCTCAGATCGAGCACAAGCAATGTGACAAAGACCCCAAGATAGTGTTGCTGCCTCCACACCTCCCGATTCCCAATCCGACTGAGCAGGAGGGGCACCAAAAACAAGCCAGATCCACCACCAGTGGTCATGACAGCACTCTCCCAAAGGTCCTGTGTCCCAGCAGGTCAGAGATCTTGAGGACCAACACAATATTATGCAGCTGACTTTAAAGTTGTGGCTGATCAGAGCAAACCTTAATTCTATGTAAAGGGAGTGACCCTGCGCACTTAACCAGCTCTACTTTCTTTCATTCAGTTATCACTTTAATCATTTTTACAGTCCAAGGAAAACCAAAACCTTTTTTAAAGTTCATTTAATCATGATGCTTCTAAAGTTAATAAGTAATGGTGATCTCAGTTTTGACCAAAAATAACTGATTATGATTTTTTCCTAAATTGAGCAGCCACAGCAAGATTCCATTTTATTTTTATGACCCAGTCAACATATTCACACCATCCACCAATGGATGCCACATAGCAACCTTTAACCTGGCCAAAGACCAGTTATCCACTGAACAGAAAAGTCATCTCATATCCAAAGCCATCTGACATTCACCAGCCAGGCTAAAAGCAACCATGCCCCCCTCCTTACACCTCACTGCCTTTTATGTGCTTTGGTAGCAGAAATGTTGCAGCAGAAAATTTCAAGGGATCAGAGGAATTCAGAGAAATCTACCTTCAAACAGAATCTGGGAGCAGGAATAAAAAAAAAAAAAACAGAAATTACACCTTGATCTTCCTCAGGATATGAACACTGGTCCACTACCCTTAAATATAAGCAACATTTTTATAAACCTCTCTCTCTGGTTCATCTGTATTGTCTCTCTCTCTCCCTAGAGTCAGAGAAATATGCATTTAAATCAATATTCTTTTGGCTCCATGAATGGGCCTCAATGTCTGTCCCATCAATACCCAACCCCCAACCAACCACCACCATCACCAGAACTGAAACCTCAACCTATAGTAAGGCAAACCCCATGCAGACTCAGCACCTCGAAGCTGTAATCTCCCTTCCCTCTCCTCTCTGCTTTTCTCATTAATCCTTTGCTCTCCCATTCGGTCCTTTCCTGTCAAGATGTTACTAGGTCATTAGGCCAATCCTATTAAATCACCAAGATTTTAGTGCTGAATTCAACTCCTTAAGCTCTCATTTCCTAACGTGCATTCAGCAGCATGAAGAACAATTTCAGAGTGTCATTTGAGAATCTGTAAATGTGCTGAATACTGTATTACAAATGCTACAAGGCACACTAAAATGGCAGTTAATGGGGTGTGCCTCTCAGTATGCAGGAGTAAATGCTGCTGAGCGTATGCATGCATGTGTGAACAAGCTGTCTCTGACACCTGCTGCCACCCTGGGCAAGATGCTGTGAGGTTAAGAGAGCCAATCCATGATTAAAATGATTGATATCACTTAAAGGCAGAAAAAGGACAGGAAAGGATGGGAATGTTTGAGTAAAAGAACAAAATAAATGTCACTCAGTATGTCAGTGAACCTGTATATATAGAAGGTATGACTCCAGACCAAGAAAAATGATGATGTAGGTATAGCTAATTTAAAAAAAAACAAACAAAAAAAAGCCAATGACAAAATAGCCTTTATTTTGGTCAATTGGTCTATTTTTAAAAATTAATAATTTCTTTCCTTTGTTCATTAATTTTTACAATGGCAGCAAGAATATTTTCCTGTACTTTCATACCAAATTCAATGTTTGTTTTTTTTTTTATGTTGGGTTTTTTTTTTTGTTTTTTTTATATCTGTGTCTCTGTCGTTCTATCTCACTGTGTCCTTCACAACACATAATCCATTTTAGGCCAGTCACATAGGCCTACAGACTGGTTGGCAACCATTTGACAACCACAGGTCGCGTGGGAAAAATGTGTATTCCCCAACCGGTTGGTGAATGGTTGCTGGCAGTCACAAGGTGAAACTGGTCGCAAAGAGGTACAGACTTACACCTTTTGAAACATGTTGGCTGCAGCGGTAAGGCGGAAATTTTACTTTGAAGTTGTGCCTTCAATTTCCAGTTTGCGTCACACTTTTTCAAGTTTTACTGCCACTTGGCTAGTAGTATGTGCTTGCAGGCAAGTCAGCATCTTCCATGCAAACTACAGGCAACCGCTGCAATCTGCTAGCAACCAAGGCAATCACAACAAGGTTTTTGGTGCAGCACCAACTCTGTGACTGATTTCACCTGGCAACTGCCAGCAACCTCCAGTAACCACTTGCTAACCAGTCCAGAAATATGCAATTTTCCCTAGCAACCGGAGGTTGCCAGGGTGTTTCCGACTGGTCTCTAGGCCTGTGTGACTGGCCTTAACTATACAGAGAGAATCAAGAGGCTTAGCTGATCAGGAAAGAAGGCTGATGCAAATTCCTATTTTGAATACAACCTGACCAAATAAAATGACAACCCCCCAAACTACACTTTATTATGCACTCTACATAGTCTATTCCAGCTGTCATCGGGCAAGAGGTGTGGAACTTTAGACCAATTAAATTTAAAAATGAAATGACCAAATAACTGAATAAATTGCAAAACTAAACATGCCACAGAGAAATAGATGAGAAGCATTACTGATGAGCTATAGTTAAACAGTACATCTGAGTTATTTCAGAAAACACAGAAGCTGAACTTCCTTCCTCAAAGTCTCTCTGTCAGAAGACTAAAAGCAGCCCTGAAGACACCATCATATTCCCTATTGTCAACTGCATGCACAGGCATAGTATGCTTTGCTGTTCATTGACTTTTACATAAACAGCAGAAATAAAGAAAGTACATGTTCTGCCCTCCAACTCCTTCGTTAGTGTAGCCATTACTGCCTTTCTCTCTCGCTTTCTCTTTCTCTCTCTGTGTGGCTGTTTAAGTTCTTCAACTGAGGCCAATGTGGCAGGTTCACGCCCTGCAAATGTCCGTTTCATTTTTATAAATTGACAGATTAAAACTGGCATATTTAAAGCAGGGGGAAAATATAGTAAACTGCCTATTAACTACCGGTCACATTATATGCTATGTCATAGGAAATGCTATTTCAAAATGTCAGTAGCTTTTAATGATGTTGGTGCCATAGTATACTTATAAGCAAATAACTAGTGGAAGCACGATAAGAATTGAGGGTAACAAGATATTTTGACCATAAAGGAAATAAAAAATTAAAATAAAGATGAAAAACACATTCCACTGATTTTTTAAAAATTCTGTCCAGGTCTCCATTTTTTGCAGAAGATCCGCAGACCTACAGTATGTCACAGTGATCTGCACAAGCAGGCAAATATCACAATAGACTATTACAACTCTGTCCTAGAGCACCTACAAAGGGAGTGCTCATAGTTTTGTGGAACTGAGTAAAGGACCTCACACAAGTTTGTTTATTGAAGCAGCTTTTGTATATTTCAAGCTACCAGGATAACTTTATGATTGAGGTTGACAGATCAATACTACTACTAATCTATACACAAGAGTTGAATACTGCAATGTCAAAAAATCTAAAGCACCATCTCTGTATAACTATAATAGATACAGGTTGCTTTACTTCTACCCACAATATCAATTACCGACATAAAATTCACTAAACTATGTAAGAATGGTGCATGTGGCGGTGGAAGTGCAATATAATGAAACCACAATGAATGGACCTAAACTAATTGAGCAGAGAAAGAATTCAGAGTATCTTAAACGGAGGCAGATATTTCAGGTTAAGTCTTCAGCGTCAGTGTGGAAAATGATAGTGGGCAGTGTACAAATAAGACAGAGGAGTGGTTTACAGACAAACTGACAGGGGATTTCCACTTAATTTACCATCTTAACAAGTTGTTCGTTTAGTTTATGGTTAACAGTCTGATCATTAGCCACTGAAAGAAACTGGAAAACCTCCAATTAGCTGATCACATAAAGAATCCTACATGTGATGGTCTGTTGACAGTAGATGGGAAACTGACTTTGTGGAACCAACAGCATACAGCGAGACAAATGAGCTTTACATTATTGTGGTTCTTGCGTTTCAGTTCTGGGCCAGAAAATTTGCTTTTACCACCATATGATCCTCCGCAGCATTCCTGTGGTCAGCTTTTGATTTTCACACAGCGTCTCTCAATGTTACATCTTCTGTTTGAATGTTGATTTGTTCATTTATTGATCGATTTATTGCCAGATGGATGAAGCGAAGCAAAAATGTGAAACTGCTGCATCATTTAATGGGTTTTTCCTTTTATTGTTTCATAGTTACGAGAATGCAACCCACCCATTCTCTTTGTTTACATTTTGTCAGAGATTTGTTGGCATTTGCCCTCATTTTCCTCTTCAAATAGAAGCCACAACAAAACAAATCACATTTGGAAAGACTGTCTCGGGTTATACAAGGGTCTAAATTTAGAAGAGAGAAGAATTTTGCCAGTGCGAACTTCCAAAATAAATGTCTTATTAGATTAGGCAACTCCTCTGTCATAACAATGAAAAACAGGCAAGTCAATTTGGCTTTCTGTGTCACCACAGATTGTGACACGATAATATCTCTATCGCAGTTAAACTTGTGCACCAAAACATTTTAATTCTGTAACATTATAACATTTTGGAGGGGTGCCTATAACTTACCTATAAATAAGTAAGTATAGCTGCAAGACACCACATCTGTCTAAGGGTAATTACTAACTTTTCCTTTGAGACTAGTAAAATTCAATAAAACTGACATTTGTCTGACATTTCTCTAAGGTCATACAAGCCATATACTAAGGAGAACAGTAATAGCATGAAAAAATAAAGCTTCATTTTATGCTCTAATATTTTGACTCAGATGTTTTCAGTATTCATAAGTGTTGGTATGGTGTTGAATACCCATGTTTAAGGACTTCTGCTGCCCAGAATATTAGTCTAAACGCTAAGAGAAAATACAGAGCCATTCAACATGGCAAAAAAAAAGCACAATTACTGTACCATTTGCTGTGTGCCTATCGCCTAATTAGAGTAAGAGATACAGTGAGTCTCCTTTGACCTCAATTTTAACTTTCAAGTCAAGATGAGCTTTAAATGCTACTTACACAGCCATAATCACAAATAGACCTGACTGAAGATAATATTCCACAAAAAAAACAAAAAAACAAAAACTGTTTCAGCAAATTGATATTCACCATCAAAGGGAAGAAATGCAGATTTTTTTTCTCCTTTGAATTAAAAACACTAGTTAAGTAGTCAACACCTAGAAAATAGTAACCTGACCATTTTTCTTCATCTGGATTGTAATAATCAGTTACTGTAAGGGTTAAAAAAATATACACACCCACCTTAAATATGGCACACTCACATGCTTTTTTCTGTTTGCTGTGTCTTGATCTGGCTGCCTTTCTACTTCCTGATTCAGGTTAAGTAGAGCTAACAGTGCAAAGGTCACCTTGAACCCTGCGAGTCACTCACCTGAAGCCTTAAATGGATACTGTATCAAGTCAAACTTCATGAGCCGATCATTTCAACAAAAATAAAAAATAAAAAACCCCAAATAGCCAAACTAATAAATGACCTCTTTTATCCTGGCACGTTAACAAGCTTTTCAAAGTCTCTTCTCACAAACACATATTGAGTATGTAATCAGCATACTGCACATCCATTCATCTGAAAGTGAAAAAAGAATTACTGTTTGATTCATATCTTAAACTAAATAAATAGATGTTTTTTAAATACACAAAACACAGATGGTCCTCCAGCTTAGGCCCCCACCCTCTGCCATCAGCATCAACCACAAGCTACCCAAAAAACTGGCTGTGTTTACTACAATTTCATGCTGAGATGGACATTAATCCCAGCCTGCCATACTCAATCCTCTTCCACCTACACCACCCTAACCCTTCAATGTTCGAGTATTAATCTTGACCTCCTGACCCTGAGTCCCATCAGCAGCACAATCCAGCCCCACAGAATCTGTTTAAGACCAAAAGGCAGACTATGACCATCTGAAATACACCAAAAATGAAACCATGTCTCTGAAATCCTAAGAAAGATTTTAATAAATCTATAATGAAATATTTAAATATCAAATAGTTTAAGCTCACGTTCCTCAGGCGAAAGCCAGACATTAATTCAAACCAATACCACTTTACACCCAGACACATGAAAACAGACAGAGTAAAGCAACACTTACCAACCAGATTACCGCCACTAAGCTGGTTGGCTGTACACCAGGAGACCCCCAGCCCATTTAGCCCTGCATGTGTGTATGAGTGCGTAAAATATGTATATCAAATGTGTGAGATAAAGAGCAAGACAGGAAAGAGAGAGAGCGGTAACCTGGGGATTAAATATTCTTAGCAGGAGGGTATTTCTGGAGCAGGCAGGACAAAACAGACAGGAGCTGAACGTACACACGCACT
>VUQI01026241.1:45241-69030 GCA_015106735.1 Paratilapia polleni | reverse complement strand
TGTTGGGTTTTTAAAAAAAAAAAAAAAAAAAAAAGGTTCAGTCCTGCCATAATTGAGAATTAGTTATGGTGTGGTGTGCACTTGTGTGTGTATAAACCTCATCCATCAGCACAGTTGACAGCTGAACTACTGAATGACTGCTATTACCCCTGTTGTTACTAACCAACAACACAGGGGGTGGGTGCAGAAAAACAAAGAGAACATAAAGAGAGAAGAGGGCTGAAGCCCTTTGCACTCACAGATTTTGCCTTTAAAGAATACCTCTCTTTATAGCGCAGTCTCTTGTTTTACACTTAAATACACCAAGCCAGCGTAATGGTGCCAAAGTGTGTGATTTTACATAGCATGCCGGTGTTAAAGAACCAGAGGGGTGTGACACCGAATGAAACAGCACCCACGCTCCACGGTGGCAGCTTCGAATTTTAAGCAGACATGGATTGGCTCCATCACTACATTGGCTGGCGGCTTAAAGGCATAACAAAGCCCCCCATCATCCTTTCATCTTTTATTATACAGTACAGCAAGATGCAACAGAGGCGCAATATACCTGCCTTTAACAGAGTGTCTAGGAGCTTGCAAGAGAGATGTACTGCAACACTGCACAGTGTCTCACAGGGAACTCCCGAGTCTTCTCCCATGGGATATTTACACACAAGCCCCAAGTTAGCCAGCAGCTTGTTTGTGAGGTTGCCAACTACAGTTAAAGGTCAATTTGAAGTCGGAGTAAATGCTTGAAAAGAAAGCCATTATCAAGATGGCCCTAATAGGTGGAAGGATTTTTTAACCAGTAACAGGCAGCATGCAGCCAAGCAAACATGCCTGAATAATATGGGTGCTTTTAGCTAGCCTTTGACATGCATACACACTGTATTTTTTTTCTTCAGCCAGAAAGCATTACAGGTTTACTACATCATGTTCACGTAGCTGTACTACTACTTAAATTTAGTTTGGGGCTATGTTTATAAAGGTTTAGGCATTAGCTAGTTCTTCTAAAGACCTGAAATCTTTTACAAGGCTGAATCTGGTCCGTCCATCATGACCATAACAGAAAGCTAAAGTACTGTAGTCATCAAAAACTTCAGTGTTCACTGTTCAGCCATTTTTGTCCCAAGTACAACAGAAACAGGCGTCCTCTCAAAGCTCTAGCTGTAGCAACTTATGTAGACCCCTGAAAATTCCTTACACTGCTACAAAATCAAAAATACTCAGTTATTCAAGAGTGATTGGCAAAAATCGAATTGAAAAATTACATAAAAAAGAATGCACTTCTTCTGAGTCATCCACCATTTACTTCTTCGCCCCTTGTCTCTAGAGTGTAAAGGAACACAGTCTATCCTCCTGGCATCTGGTAACATCATCTCATCAAAGGTAACTCTTAGACTGCATGCTGTAAACAGCATATATTGCACACAGATCTCATTAATACTTAAAGTATGCAGTATGTCCATATTCTCAGCATGCACAACCTAGCATGCATGGTTACGAAGCATTATCTATATGATGGAATTCTATATCATGCTGTCCTTCTGTGCACATCTATGCATGCATGACAGTGTGAGTTTAACATATCATGGCCGTAGACAATCAGACTAAAACATTACTAACTCCAGTCATAAGTGAAGTACAAACAATCAGTAGTCATGAAAAATTATTCTATTTATAAAAGAAGAATGTCTACACCTCACATATGTGTTATTTATTTTGCAGCTTAAATCGTTCTGCAAAAAGCTGATCAAATGTGCATTTATAAACTTATTTTTAAATAATGATGCATTTTATCATTCTTCATAAAGCCTGTTTAAAATCTGTAAATTATTTATCACTGATCAATCATTAACTCACTGATAATCTTTCTGACGTAAAGTAATGATGACTGAAATATCACCCCTGGTTTAAAGGTATATGTGATGAATTAGTGGTACAGGTAAAGTTATGCATAACAACAGCTTTTTCTGAACCTCACCAATGAAACACAATTTTTTTTTTCAAACTGCACTTCTTTTTTACTGTTGTTCTCATCAATGAGTCAAGCAAGCAGCATTTCTACCACATTTAGGAAAAACTGTGGGAGCTGAAATTTGGCTTGTGCATATACAGTGACACAATGTGTGGCCTTGTACATTCAGCACTTTTCTTAACTTTTTATCCAAGCTAAGGCCTCAGTCACACAGACCTAGAAACCAGTCAGCAACCCCCTGGCAAGCTTCAGTCACTAGGGAAAAATGTGTATTCCCTGACCAGTTGGCGAGGGATTGCTGGCAGTCGCTAGGTGAAAATGATTGCAAAGAGGTATATGGTGCTGCACCCCAGACAAGTCAAGTGCAGACAAGTCAGTGGAAGACACTGACTTGGGTCAAAACACAGGGTTGTGACCAGTGACAGAGAGTGAAAAGTTGGGGTACAGTCTGGAGAAGTTGCTATAAAGACAGACAACCTGTGTTTTTTTTTTTTGTTTTTTTTTGCAAAAACACAGAGCATACATTACTGGTGAAACCACAAAGCCGGATTGTATAAAAACGTGTCCATGATAGTTAAGCTCTGAGACTCCAAACTGGGACATACAGTAATTATAGGCTGAAGCACTGTTTAAATAACTGAAATCAGGAGTAAATTATAAATAGCATTTTTGACTGTGAACAGCTACCGGTTAAAAGCTGACAACGGTGAATTTTTGGGGTGGCCAATGGGAGCTCAGTACAGGTGTTTTGTCTTTAAATGTGACCATTTTCGTGTTTAGAATAATTACGACAGAAAGTTTTACCCAGAATACGTCTTAGAGAGGTTCCAAAAACAACTAGACCTTTTAGATCATCAAAAGTAAGAGCGGTAAGATCAGACTATTACAAATAAAAACACTTGATGGTGATATTGCATAGTATGTTTTAGCTATACTATTCATACTAGAATTCAATCAAAGACGTTCAGTGTTCAGCAAAGGCATTTTAGAACAACTGTACACATCACTTTATGACATTTCTTTAACATTAGAGTGAGACTGATAATGTACAAAAAAGAAAAACAAGTAAAAGCATCACAAGAGATCACAAGAGTCACTAATGAACATACCACTGTGAGCAAAGTTGTGTGTTGCTGTCATGTAAAGTGTCTGAATGCGGTGCCTCGTTTCCTTCAGAGCTCCAGTGAATGCTTAGCTGGTAATTACGGTTTGTTTGGCTGATTGAGCTGTGTCATGTTAGAGGTGGAGCAGAGAGGCAAACATTTCTACAGCCTCCGTAATAACAAGCTAGGTCTCCCCTAAAATGACATCTGGCTCACACATGCATTCGTGTCTGTGTACATGTGCATCTCACATCTCACATTTGTGTATGTTTCAAAACTACTTATTCAAGTGAGAGCTTGTGGCTGTCAAAGTCTATACTAAAACAGAGTTTGTGTGTGTTTGCATGTGTACAGCTTTTGGTCTAAATGTGTCTACATCTGTAATTGCTACATCAGCATCAGTTTGTTACCCTCAAACAGGATGGAGCTGGTGTTAATTTGCAACAGTGGCGGTGGCACCTCTGCAAGCAATCTTCTTTTGGTTTAAAAAAAAAGAACTGAAAATAAAATAACAGACTGATAGTTCAGATGCAACTGGAAATGACATTCTAACATCTCTGATTTAGAGATATATAAATAAAACTGATTTGACTTCACTTTATTAAGCTTTGCTGTTCTTGTTCTGCTCTACATATACTTTATTAGTGTGTAAGTTTATTGACTAGGGCAAAAAAAAAATCCCTCTTATGTGTTCACATGCTTGAGCAATAAAGCCACTTCTTACAGAAAATAAAGCTGTGGCCATGACAGCAGTCAGTGCTTCAAATATGGAGAGAAGGTAGAAATTCGAAACACGGGTATGTCACTAAATCTGAAGCACGAGAAAGTATATAAAACTATCACCGTTTCTATCTGGGCACCCGAAATTAGCATCACTGACTTTGCATCTGACCAAATCCAAAATATGGTTGTAATCACTCTTTTAGTTTGTGAGTAACAGTGTTAAATAATAGCCAGAAAGTGCCTTCTACAGAACATTGTGATGTTCCAGTGAAATTGACCTATGACCTTGTGGATATCATGGGCATGGTGGTGTAAAAATGGACTTTGCAGTCAGGGGATTGGGAATATAGGGGAAGAAAATATTTTGTTTCACTGCAACTTAAAAATTCTACTGATGTTAAAAGAAACGCATACCAACAGTCACATTAAAATGGTCTCACCAGTCGTATCATATCACAAACCCTCTACTCAACTGAAAATCAAAATGAGACACGAACAGGCAATAGTTACAGTAAGCCCACAGTAAAATGTGTAACACCTTAACAACAAAAACACAAGTGAAAGCTACCAGATTACTTCAGGCAACCTCCTCCAGCAGCAAACTGTAACTAAACAAACCTTAGGGGCTTCCCAGGACAGTCACACATCCCCTCAGTGTTTACAGAAAGGCCGAAGAGGTGTGTGCACAAGATTTACAGCACAACTGCAAAGAGAACTGCAAAATGCTGTTAGATATTACAGACCTGTTGCAACGGATTCAAAAGCACACGGCGCAGCACAGCACAGGTATAAAAAGATTAACTCAAAAAAATTTGCTGACTTGCTCTTTGTTTGGCAGCGCCCTGCTACAATGGCACAGAACACGCAACAATATCTCCCTCTCTCATCCCGGCCTTAGTGAATCAGGTCATGGCGTTTGATTTCTGGATCTCACGAATGGACAAAAGCAGAATTGTCTTCATAGCTACAGATCAGCTGAACAGAGCTTCGATGTGAAAGAGAACTGTGCTAGTTTGCTTTTAAAAAAGTATAGCTCATTACTTAGCAGAGTGGAGAGTTTAACTGGAAGGCTGACCTGCCCTGGACGGTACAGATTTTCCTACCTGAACAGTGTAAATAGTAAACTACCTAGACCACAGAAGTCCTACCTAGCTTGTGCCTTGTGGCTTGCTGACTGCAAGGATCACTTGTGCTAGGCCAACTAATCCAAACAGTTTACCTAACTGAGCAGGAAGGTTCATGATGATGTCTTTTGTGCTGTTAAGTATCATTGAACATCTCTGGTGACAAGTTCAACTTGGCTCAAAATGACAGATGGGAGATGGATTTACTGTTTGTGACACTGTTGTCAAACAGAGTCATACGGTCCCTCTCCCTCTCTTCCATGAGTAACAAGGATCTTCCCCATGGAAGACACGGTGGACAAAAATGCCTTCTTCCTGTTGCATGAACAGTTCTCCAGCAACAGCTTTCAGGCCCCTCTCCTATGGAACCAGCTCCCACTGTGGATTTCGGAGACAGACACCCTCTCTACTTTTAAAATTAGGCTTAAAACTTTCCTTTTTGATAGAGCTTATAGTTAGGGCTGGATCAGGTGACCCTGAACCATCCTTTAGTTATGCTACAATAGGCCTAGGCTGAGACCCTTTCACTCTCCATGTGTTTATAAACCACTTGCATTTAATCATTAGTTATTATTAAATTGTCTCTCTCCCATAGTGTGTCTTTTGTCCTGTCTCCCTCTGCTGTCTTCTGTTTCTCCTCACCCCCAACCGGTTGCGGCAGATGGCTGCCCCTCCCTGAGCCTGGTTCTGCCGGAGGTTTCTTCCTGTTAAAAGGGAGTTTTTCCTTCCCACTGTTGCCAAGTGCTTGCTCATAGGGGGTTGTCTGACTGTTGGGGTTTTCTGTCTAATATTGTAGGGTCTTTACCCTAAAATATAAAGCGCCTTGAGGCGACTGTTGTTGTGATTTGGCGCTATATAAATAAAATTGAACTGAATTGAATTGAATTGAACATCTCCCAGGAGGAAAGAGACCCGTGTTCCAGTTTCCACAATGCCTTCTAAGTGACACACCTTCTGATTTGGTCGTGTACAACAGCAACTGTAGTATGGCTGAGTTCCTCTTAACCAGTAAAACAATAATCAGGTTTGTTCCCATGGGGGATTTGGTAGAGCTTTGCTATTACTCTGCTATAACTCATCCTACTATCAACATGTCACTGAATATGTTGGGATCACACTCAGACAATCTATAAAACTTTAGCCAAACTAAGTTAATTGCTGAGATGATTTCACATATGATTAAACTTAACAGAAGAAAAGCTGTGGGTGCTTAAGTCATCTCTGTAGCACTATCCAGTGACTGCAAAATTTCTGCAGAGCCACTGGGCACGGTTTTAGAATGATTATTTCTGGAAACCAGAATCATGGTCAAATATAAGATACTTATCACAAATCACGTGTCTTAGTGATGCTAAAATTGCCAGTGCTCACCCACAACCAGTTTCCTTTCTCCTCACAGAACCCTTTTAGCTAAAACTCTTTTATAGATTAGATCACCAGCTAACAAATCTGACAGACACAAAGGAAATTACATTTTATCTTTGTCACTGGCACCCAACACTGCTGGTGTAGTGACACTGGCAAAGATTTGACCTCCAAACTGTAATTTTTATCAGTTTGTCAGACAAAACAGGAAAAGAGAGTAGACTAAAGTCAGCGTGTAGTGGCATCAGCCTTGGCGAATTTGAATGCGAGTGTGTTCTTCTTGTGCTCAAAGCAGAATTATCAGCAATTATAATTACATTATATCAATCACCAAAACATTTGTCTTTGTTTCTACAGCACTTTACAGAACTAATTTCACTTCCTAGATATGATAGATTAATCTTGAATGGGGAGCAAAATATTCATGTAAACTTTAAAAAAAAAATACCCCCAAAAAGCTATGGGACCTTTAAATTTATTGAACCATTTTGAACTCATCCATCAACCCTCCATCGAGCAACTTTTTTGCAGACTAATACTCTGAACTAAGTAAGAACAACGGTACTAAATACTGACAATATTTGAATTTTCCTCTTTAGCTGTTTTGTTTTCAATACATTCCTTTCCTGTTAAAAATTATATCCTAAAAGAATTTCAGCCAGGCTTTAACTTTGTGTCTTCTCTCTCCTGTAGTTCATGCTTTTCCCTGCCTGTTCTCTCTTTCCCTCCCTACCTATCTGCAGGTATCCCTGGCTCTGTTCAGTGTATATTGTTTGTGGTTGCTCAATATTTTTCTCCCTTTTCTCTCCCTACACCCCAAGCACTACTAGCTGTCCCCATACTGTTGTTGTGCATAACAGCAGCCGCTGGGTTTTCGCTCTAATGCTTCAAGGTCTTGATCTTACTTTGTTTAAACACCATTTTCACACGAAAGCACTTTGGGCATGTCATTTATTTCAAAGCAAGACTTCTTCAATAAATCATCATTTTTACAACAACAAAGTTTTTGCATTACATGTGCAGTGCATGTGCATGCAAACTACACCCACATTTATTATGCAAAGTAAAAGCAGCTGCTAATTTTGACTTTTGGTATATTTGAATCATCACGTCACAAATTCAGTATCTATTCATTTGTTAAACCTTATGCCAAAACAAATGTAATAAAAAGATTTCACACTGGTCAGTACATAGACATCTGAACCAGCCTGTGGAACACATCACAGAAATACCCACCACTGAACAGTCCTTCCTTATTACACGTCGTTTTGAGCCCTGGTCATGCAACTTTAACAGTACTGACAGTAATACAAGTCTCAAATTTTAGTTGTTTATGTTTTGCACATGTTGATGAATGCTGTGAATTCACAGGAATGGACTTTGCATTACCACAGCAGGAAGTCCTGTCACACTCTCTGATACGCTCATGACTTCCTACAAAGTGTTAAAGCCCTACATTTTATATTTATTCTATCAAAAAAAAAAATACTATTAGTTTTGTCTTTCTGGGGAGGGGGGGTTATGCTTATCATTAGTTGAACTGTGGTCCACCATAGGGAGGTTAGGTAATTCTGGATAAAAGTTACACAATAATGTCTTGTTCAAGTTTACAATCATGGTTCACCTAGTGTTGTGTACAAGGAACTGCATTGATTAGGTTGATAAGATTAACATTTGAATGCTGGACATTTGTTTTTATTCAAATACAGATTTTCCAGCTTGTGAAGGCGGGAAACCTTGCAATGAAATTTATATACTGGTATGTAATTTTTAACCTACTCAGTTATACAAGTTATATGTTAATGTTTGCTTTTTCCTGATCATTGTTCCCTTAACTGTGTGTGAGAGCCATCCAATCCATTTCTTTGCATGTGTAAACATGCTTGTCCTGTAACGCTGACTGTGACTCTAAGTTTGACCTTTAGAGAAATAAGTTTCACACATGATGTTAAAGTAAACAAATAAATAAAAACTAGCAATATGAATCAGTCCTGTGCTTTTATGGATCAGATTTTATCCTCAACCCCAGAGTCTCGCATTTCTTGTACACTACCTAAAAAAAAGTCTCCATTATACCTAAACCTAATATTCCATATAATCACATTTTGGTCCCCTCTTGCAGACTTTTGCCCAGGTTTTATTTCATGCATGCATGTCTTTAGTGTAAAATAATGGCTTTCACTTTCAGATCAGGAGGACAAATCAAGTTATACTTCCCTTACTAATGTATTACTTGGTAGTTTTTAAAACTACATCATAGTGTGAAATCCTACCACATAAATGGCAGCAGATAACTCTGGATGAAACATTCAGTACACGCTCCCGCTCTCCCCCTAAATGCCTCACAATGTAAGCCAATGGGAACAAATGTGCTGACACTATGAGAGGACACTATGCACTGTGATCAAATTCACCGCCTTCCCTCTCAGCATGCCTTATCACTAACACACACACATGCTCACACACATACACACAGCAGAGTGTAAGGCTTTCACATGACTCCAATGAAACTGAGACTTTCAACACCTGGAGGCATCTCAACTGTTAAGCCTTCTGTAACTCTTTCTGTCAAACACACATGAACCAGATTTGATTTTTCTTTTCCCTTTCCGTTTTTTTCCCCCCAATCATTATGGACACCACAGATGACTGGAAATCATCTGCAGCCTCCTCACAGTCCTTTATCTCTGTCACACACTCACTTACTTTTCAAAGCCTGGATCAGAGCCTTGCCGTCTTTAATCAGCTCCTTGATGAACTTGTTGGTTTTGTCCAGCTCCAGTTCGTGAGACTTGAGTCTCTCCCTGAACTGTGGGCTGTCCAGGTAGCAGTCACTGAACTCCAGGGCAGGTAGTCCCATCTTCTGCTCCGCTACCACCACCCGGCAAAAAGCTCCGAACAGGAGGAGGAAGGAGGAACAAGATGAGGAGGAGGGAGAAAACCTGTGCTACTGGTGCTGCTTCTACTGTAAATGATGGAAAATCCAATTACAACATGTAAACAACAGGGTGGAGGTGGATCCGAGAGAAATCCCTACCTACATAACCCCGTCTCTTTTTTTTTTTTCTTTTTTAAAGGTGAACACTCAAGCAGACACAAGCAGCAGTGCCCCTGTTTCTGTCAGAAAGCCAGCGCAGCAGCAACCCAACACGGCATCCAATTAAAATTTAATTTAAAAAAAAAAAGAAGAAGAAGTCAGAGCACAATAAGTGCTGGAAGGGCTTCAAAGAAAAGGTGTCCACTTGCTCAGGTAAGCCGGTGCTGCAGTCCTTTCGACCAAGTCATTCTGGACCGGACAGATTTAAACAGGGGCGAGGAGGGAGGGAGCCAGCAAAAAAAAAAACAAAACTCCGCTCGCAAATGCGGTGTCTTCCCTGGGCGGTTTTAAATGCACTGTTTTCTCCCAGCCCCACTCAGCTCAGCGCCGCAGACCTACCCCGACAAGGATAATCCCCTGACTGACATGCGCCCTCGCCAATGAGACGGCCAGACTGAGAGGTAGGGGGGTGGGGTGGAGGAGGGGGGGGCGTTTGGACCGTTTGGGGCGGGTTAAGCGGTGAGCTACTCCAGTGCAAAGATACGGAGAGACAAAGAAGGAGGGCTAACTCTGATCATGGTTCCAAAAAACGGTGCTGCGAACCGAAAGAGTTCGTGCGCAAAGTCACCCGGCCAAAGTTGCATTTTCAAGACTGCATTTGGTCATCTCGGAATAAGATGGATGTAGCTGCACCCAGCAGATTATATTTACAAGCATAAATCTATACTGAGCAAAAATAAAATAAATAAAAACAATGAAAACATCCACATGTAGGACTAATTTTAAGCTGTTAGCATGCTACTTTTATGTTATGTTTATGTGTACTGGCTTTGGCGTTCCACTGACTTTTTCTCCAGTGATTTTTTATTTATTTATTTATTTTTATTTTTATTTATTTTTTTATGTTTTTGTAGTTTGAGTGAAATATTTATGCAGGTATTGGCTGAATTGTCAAAAAGTTTATTAATTTCCTTTTAAGCTGTTACCATGCTACTTTTATGTTATGTTTATGTTTATTGCCAAGGAATTTGTCTGCTGTCATGGTGCAATACAGTGGTAGCTTCAAAGGAAATTAAGAAACTTTTTGACAATTCAACCAATATCTGTATAAATATTTCATTCAAACTACAAAAAAATAAATAAATATATAAAAAAAAAAAGCTCACTGGAGAAAATGTTAGTGGAACACCAAAGCCAGCACATATTTCATCTCCGAAGACCTATAAACGTATGTACAACATTTTATGCCAATAGCTGATGATATCGTCTATGGGCCAAAGTCTGAAAATCACCAGCCAGCACCCCAGCTTAGCCATCTGTTATTGGTGGGCTGCTATATAATGATCACCAATGTGTTTCATTAACAATAGGTTAAGATTAATGAAAAGCAACTGCGTTAACAACAGAGCCAGATAGAGAGGCTGTTTCTCTGGGTATATTGTCAGTCACCCTGCTTCATATGCTAAGTCAATCAATATACCATATCATGCAGTTTAGTATCATTACGGTAAATGTACAGGAAGGTAAAGTGGGTGTCAGAGACCCAACCAATGAGGGGATTAATTTCTTATTTAATCAAACTGGCAGTGAGTCTGTAAATATCAGTGGGAATGTTCAAAATGCAAAGTGACATATTCCTGTAGTTTGCCTTGTCAAAAAGCTCAACCCCCCCAATGATACTTGGTTACTATTGAATAAAATAAGGGAAAGCACATCTTTACATTGGAAGCAGCAACATGGTTAGCATTTGGAGTAGAAACGGATTCATTATCTTATTATGATTTAGCTCTGCTAGAGCTAGAGGTAGAGGCTGATAGTATCAGCGTGTAACAGACCATACAGATTCCTTGGTCTTTTAGCAGAATAATGTCATGTTAATGCATTTGCAAAGTTCCCACAGAACCCCATAGGTTAGAATTTAACAGTAAAACCTAACCTGTGGGGTAAAAACAATATCAAGTCAGGGTTACCAGAAAGTAGGCTAACCCTGCAGCGAAGAACTAATTATTGGGTCACATGTATGAACGATTTTTGTTTCATTTTATTTTCATGAATAAAAAATGTTTTGGCTTATTAGCATCTTACAGGTCAAACCTCGTCAAAACGTCAAGCATGGCATCTTCCCAGCAATAGACGATCTTGGCATGCAGCGGCCCGGAAGTCTGGTTGGTGGGAGGAGACGGTGATGTCATTTCAGCCAGAGCGGGGAATTTCTGTGGAGATGAGAGGCATCCACCAAAGAGGCTCCACCACCGTTATCTCTGTCGCCCTCTCTTGTTAAGTTGCTGCATCGCAACACATTTGTTTTTATCTAAAAGAGTTGTGATACTTTTTATTATAATGTAAGAATATGTCTTTTCATCATAAACACTACATATATTAAGCTGTAATAAATATGGCTTTTAATGGCTCCAAATGCTCAGTTTTAGATTTGTTTTTTTAAACTCTTGGCTCCTGTATAATTTCTGCCAGAGGGGATATCCTTAATGTGGTGACCTCGGGTGCATAGCTCTGGCTGTGAGCGCAGCACCTCAGTGTCACAGTCTGCTGGGACACCTGAATAGAGCTGAATCTCTTAAGCCTGTCTTTGCTTTTTGCTGTAAATGTGTCCTGTGTTGAGCTTTATTTACCAAGTCACATATAATCTCAACTCAGAACTTGTGATGGGATGCAAAAGATCTGAGCAGTTTTTCTTCATAAGGCAACAGGATAATCCACTTTAAAAGGAAAGGCTGAGTAAAGCTTTGCGCAACCATAATCTAAAGAGATTTGAAGCAATCCTGCCACCAATTGCTGTCTTTCAATGTTTTTAGCATTTCATGCCACTGGTGCATGTATAGTCTGTGTATGTGGTTCTTGTGTGAAAACAGCTCATATTTAGAAGTGTTACTTCCTCTGCCTAAACAGAGCACTGCGTCTGGTTGCTTGCACATTTCTCCATCTGCCACAGTCTGGTGTGCACAGATAGCAATTTACAGGAAGTCATCTGCTGTTTATATATAAGTTCTAAGATGCAGGAGGCTGGTTTAAGAACCAGAGTTGACCACCATATAGATTTTTCTTTAGGACTGGCATTTGGGTCTAAATAAGTCCTTGATTACAAGAAAACTAGACCAGAAAAACTGAAGGACAAGAAACTGTATCTGAAATGGAACACATGTTGTCCTTTGAAATAAATTTTAGGAATAGAAAGCGTGGCAATTAATGAAATAATCGAAAGAAATGCTAAGCTCAAAACTGCCAAGAAACTGCAAGAATGTAGGTGGAACTTAAGTATGCTGTCTCACAGTACTGAGCAGTATCATTTCAAACCTATCTTTCTCAAACATCAGACACATCTTTGGGATATAATTTTTGTCAGAATACGTATGGATTTATGGTACTTAATCACCAGCATGACACAGATATTAAACATATGAATGGCTTTCATACAGGTCTTAACTTTTGTATTTCTGTTCTGCTCTCTCCATATGAGCACAATGATATGCACTCACCGGCCACTTCATTAGGTACACCTGTTCAGCTGATTGATAATGCAACTATCTAATCAGATGGCAGCAACTCAATGCATCTAGGCATGTAAAAACTGTCAAGATGACCTGCTGAAGTTCAAACTGAACATCAGAATAGTGAAGAAAGGTGATTTAAGTGACTTTGAATGTGCCATGGTTGTTGGTGCCAGGCAGGTTCGTCTGAGTATCAACTCAAATAACCACTCGTTAAAAGCAACGTATGTAGAAGAGCATCTCTGAATGCACAACACGTCGAAACAGATGGGCTACAGCAGCAGAAGACCACACCAGGTGCCACTCCTCACAGCTAAGAACAGGAAACTGAGGCTACAATTCACACAGGCTCAACAAAATTGAACAATAGAAGACTGACAAAATGTTGCCTGGTCTGATGTCTCGATTTCAGCAGGGTCAGAATTTGGCATAAACAACATAAAAGATCCAGCCTGCCTTGTATCAACAGTTCATGCTGCTGCTGGTGGAATGGTGGGATATTTTCTCGGCACACTGGGCTCCTTAGTACCAGTTAAGGTACCACAATACTTCTACAACAATACTCAATACCTGAGTATTGTTGTTGACCATGTCCATCCCTTTATGACCACAGTATACCCATGTTCTGGTGGCTGCATCCAGCACGATAATACGCCATGTCACAAAGCTCAAATGATCTCAACCTGGTTTCTTGAACATGACAAAGAACATGACACTGTACTCAAATGTCCTCCACAGTCACCAGATCTCAATCCAACAGAGCACCTTTGGGATGTGGTGGAACAGGAGATTCACATCAAAGATGTGCAGTTGTCAAATCTGCAGTAACTGTGTGATGCTATCGTGTCAATATGGGCCAAAATCTGTGAGGAATATTTCCAGCACCTTGTTGAATCTATGTCATGAAGAATTAAGTCAGTTCTTTTTCTTTTCTTCTTCTTCTAGGGCTTCAGGAATATAGTGTCAGGTGTCCTGCTCCTGTAGATGAAACAGGAAGCTAGCTGACATGTCATTATATGTAACACCAGTTACAGAATGAGTCATCTGTCACCTTGTATTCTTCTGTTGCATTATTTTCTTTTCTTTTTTTATGTACCTGAGAAAGTGTGCATGTGACCTTTACCAGCCCTCTTTGAAAGACTTTCCCACGTTTTAGTCAGCTAGTATCTATTTTGTGTCTGAGAGGGCAAAACTCACCTCAGTGAAATAAAAGAAACAAAACAGACAAGGACAAACAGCCAAAGATCAACAGGTGGGGTAGTGATTTATGTTGTGAAGTTTCTATCACCCCTTCTCTCTCTCTCTTTATTTATTTATTTATTTAAAATTTGTGAACATGTGCATGTGACCTTCCCCAACCCTCATTTTCTTTTTTTCTTTTTTTTTTTTAGTAAAACCTAGTCTGTTACGTTTTCATTTAGAGCTAATACCCATTTTCTTTCAAAGAGGGCAAAATGCATCACAACGAAACCCAAAAACAAAACATTCAAGTAAGGATGAAAAAAAAAAACAAGCAGACACGCTGCAGAAGGCACTGCTCTAATGTATAGATGGAACCATGAAGAGGAATTCATCCAACAAATCAGAAACTCTCACACACCACTTCTTCAAACAAATTATTCTTATATAATCATAGTAACCACTAATGTTTACACATGAGAAAAAAAAAAAACTGTGCCAGTGGTGTTTGACCATGTTAGTGCAGTCACAGTGTTGGAAAATCCTGACACTCCCATTGACCACAGACAAAGACAAATTTGGTGCAAAAAGCAAACATCTAATATGCTTCAGCAAAAAAAGATATTGTTTTTTTTCCTTGTTTAAAGTGTTTGTAGTCGTAAACAGACAACTCAATCCGAGAGCACATCTAACACAGATGTCAAAGTTAAATAGTCACTAATATTATTTTTTATCATAAACTGTGTTTACATAGCCCCGAAACTACACAATAGTTGGCTCTAACATCTGCTAGTCAAATTTTAGCTTCTCTCTACTGTCTAAAAATATACTCAGTACAGCTACATAACTACACATTGGAAAAAGCAAAAATTAGAGTACATCAACAACAAAGTTCCCCTAGAAGTTAAGTCTTGCCACCCAGCACCCATACTGAAAAGCCTCTGGGCACTTATTTTGAAGCATTATCTAAATTAAATAAAATTTCAGTGGTCACCAGACAGAAACTCCACCTACAGGATCACAAGTCAAGTCTGATAATGGCTTAAAAAGTATGCTGACTTTGCCCCAAACATTTTTTCACCCTGGAAGAGATACTTGCATCATTAACTTTGCTGCTGTGAAATTTCTCAAAAATCACTGAGAGCCATGTCTCTCTCTTGTAATGTTTCAGATTAGCATTCACAAATAACTGCTGCACCAATGCCATGTCAAGTTTAAAATGATCAAAAACAAGTATCAGCCTTTCATTCCTGCCCTTAATACCTTCAGAACCTTATCTCAGAAGACGTAATCACTAAAATACTGTACAGGAGCATTTTTTTCTACTGTTTGCTTGTCAATAATGCAGAATATTCACAGGCCATGCTGATAAGAGAGAATTCCTACAGCAGTCAGTCAGAAAAACTAAAAGCTGAACTAAACCTGGTACAGGCAGACTGTGGAAATGCACAAAGTCCATGATCGTCAGTTTATTTGACACAATTCTGGCCTGTGTAATCAGGTGCACTGGAATTTTGTCTGAGAATAGGCACCACCCAAACTTTTTAACAACACCCAGGGCACTGCAGTGGCTACTGACTCACTTCCTGATTAAAGTCTCCAGATTTAAACCTCACTCAGTCACATGTTTAAAATTTTCTGAAGTCGCAAGCTTATCTCTTTCTGACTCCAAGGAGAACCAAAGACATTTATAGGCACAAGTGAGTCACAACGATTATCTAGACACATTAAAAAGCTGCACATTACATGCTAGTGATGTCACTCTGCAATGCAACAAAGTGACAAATTACTACACAGATTCACTGCTGTGATTTTACAGAGAGAAACTAAAATTCTGACAATACAAATTGATACTAAAAGTTCACATGATCTGCTTACCAGAAGAGTCCTATTCAACATTTCATTTAGTTTCAAAACAAATACTTGAAAATGACAGAATAAGGCCTAAAAACAAGAGTAAAATAAGATCAAACTGCATTTGTGTGCATGTGCAGTAATTTTTAAGAAACATCTTTACACTCTTGATTCCAGATCTTCCTACCTTTGTGAAAAAGTTCTTGGAGGCTCTCTGCACTCTGGCTGAGCACCGCCCAGACCTCCTCCTCCTGGAGAGGACCTCCTCGAACCTCCAAGGCTTCTGCCAGAGACACGTGCATCTTCCCTGCACAGACAGAGAAAGGGGAGCATGAAAGATCTGATTTACACGAAAAGACCTTCTGAAATCCACACAAATGCATATTTATACAGAAATCACTGCCTTGAAATTTCATGCTTTCAGCGACTCAAGTTGCAGTTTATTTTTTTGATATGGTTGTAAGGGTGGGCACCAAAAGTGTGACATGGTCTCAGTCTCTCCATCATTTTCTGTAACTTTGAGTATAAAATACAGTAGACCTTTGTTTTTACTCCAGATCTTTAATTTAGTCCACTCCATCAAATTTACTGATTCCTTTTTCATCAAGATATCAAACAGTGGTTTCTTGATTAGAAAAACAATTAGCCCATTGAGTACAGGGATTAATTCAACTGTCAACCTGAGTAATGCGACAGGAATATTTTTAATGGCTCTATTTAACAGCCAGTGCTCACTTATTTTGACATCCCTAAGGCATGGTTACTGAAAGAAAAATGCAGGAAGGTGCTGAGCTGTGTTTTAGGCCAAGTAGCTGCCTACATTAGACTGAAAATTATGCAGATATGTTGCTCTCTGGCAACTGGTTAAGGAAAATCAACTCCCTTCCTGAATGGAAATCACTTTGAGTTAATGCTAGGGCCATACCCAAATATTTCACTATATTTCTTTGTTGCGTAGGTATTCAATTTTCATTGGGTTAGGACTCCAATACTCATTTTTCTAAATGTGGAACTACAGACATCACCTTCAAACAAACAACACCTGACACTGCTCTCAGAGTGCTTTTAGAAGCATGCAAGTCATTTCATAAAACATTCTGAGCATTTCTAGGTCAAAGCCATACAGCAAGGCAACAGTAGAACAGGTCAGATGGGACAAGAAAGAAGGTGCCTGCACATCGACAAGATGACACACATGTAGCTCAATTTCATACACCCAAAGTGGATTTAGTCTGCATTTTCTGCAGTGCTGTCAAATGCAATGCTATCAAAGCTCACAATGATTTCAAAAACATCCGTAACTACAGGAAACGCCAGCTCGAGCCAATCACAGACCCAGTCCAGCAGATTTTAAACTATTGCATTTCCATACCTCAATGGAAATGTGCACGTCTGTCTATTTGAAGAAGAGGTTGGTTCCCACGCATGAAAAATGACAAAGGTCAAATAAAGTGTGTGCATACTTCATACCTCGGGCATCTCATGTGTACATCTGTAGGTTTGTTTTTTATCATGCGTTCCTGTGAGTGTGCTTCTGTCTGTCCCTGTCAGAGTGAGCATGCCCACTCACATTGACTGGACTTTATAAGCGCATGTGGGAAAGCGCTTAATCCCCATACTTCGCCCAAACAAGTACACACATGTAAAAACATACAAGGAAAATGGATTGACCCAATCTTATTTGGTATTGCAACACTGCTAATGCAGGTACAGTCTTAACAAATATTTGGTGTTGATTAATATTTGTCATTCTTTCTGTTGGTAGATTCAAGCCTTGAACCTAGTTCTCCTAGGCTCATGTACACACTCATTCTCTACAGTCCTCAAGCACAAACATATATACACACACGTACACACACACAACATGCAGCCTCTTAAAACAACATGGATGCTGTAAATGGGTATAGCAATCAATATACTTCAGAAAGTCTTTCAAAGAGTTGACTGGAAACTGTTTGTTTACGGTCCCTGTGTGTGTTTTTGTATGTGTGTTTGTGGCCATATTTTTTCATTTTTTTTGCAACATTTTGAAACTGTGCTTGAGTCTTGAGATGTTTTTTGCACGGTGTGCAGAGTGGGAATGTGCATTTTAGTACTTCCTCTGGGTTTTTATAATGAGCCTGCTATTACTCGCTAGCACAACAAAGCCATGAAAAGTACTTTGTTTACACACTCCTTCAAACTACTAAGTGCACTGGCCTGGCTGCTGTGTGTGTGTCTCTGTGTGAGGGAGAGAAAATAATGCAAGCATCAGTTTTTACCAGCTTACAAATACTACTGTAATCAAAGATCATTTTTGTACATGCATTAAAACCTAGAGATTTAAGTGCAGATGAGATCCTCCTGTAACATAAAAGCAATTACCTACTTTTCAAATGGGCAAATAAAAATTATTTACTGGAAGGACACACTGTGAACCACTGATTCAAATCATATACTCTCTCATTATTTTAATTTATTATGTCTCCACTGTACAGCTTTCTGTTTTGTTTTATGTAGCATGATTCTGACTTTATGTCCTGCAGAACACGAGCTTGTTGTGAACCAGTTTTAACAGAGTCGGGCCAGTTAAATGTAACTTATTTAATGTTCCTTTTTATTTTTCCCTGCATCATAAATGAAACCAATGAACTGTTTCACCGCCACAAGTTTTTGTTACTTGCATATTTCTCTCAACATTTTTCTATTAAGACACAAGACAACTGGCATTTCTGGAAAGTCAACAGCTTCCAGAAAACTTGTTTCACATTTCAGAAGTGCAACTTCATGTTGCAACAGTTTAAATTGAATACTTTTCAAGAGCCTTTTAATATATTTTTTAATGAAACTTAATTTCACATCTACAATGGTAAAAACAAATACTAGTCACTGTAATTTAAAAACCTTTGGGTTTTTGACTGCTTACCAGACTATTTAAATAATGTTAACAATTATTTTGAACACATTTGAATTTTTCTGCATTTTTTTTTTTTACATTTTATAGACTTCCCCAAAAAAGTTTAAGAAAACAAACATACCTATTGGCATGAGTTGATTCTTTCTTTTCATAAGCTGGAAATACTTTATGGATTCAAATTTTGTATTTTTGGCTGATTTTGAATTTGCTGCTGATAGTTGAGAGTCCATCAATATTAATTTGGGCAACCAATTAGGTAATTTGTCACTATAAACCAATAAAGAATCCCAGGTTATTTCCAGAGTTGTTTTTCTCCTCATTTAACATCGCTGTTATTTAAAAACATAAGAGCTTTATGGCCAACACTGTGCAGAGAGTGCTGGAGCCCAACTTTCAGGATGCTCCAGATGTGAATACAGAGTAATACTGGGTGAGGGCAGGAGTTTGCTGCTGGCTCTTTATAGTGGCTTTATGTTTTTTATTACCTCTAATACCTTTATAACCAATGTTCCTAATCTGAGCATATACTTGCACAAGGTGAAGCGGGCTTCAACTTTGTCATTTCAACAGGCTTCATTCAAGCACTAGATGTACTAAATACCCTCTTCTTGAGCCAGACCTTGTTGAAATACTTCCTTTTGATTTTGGAGATGTCACTAAGCCCACAAACTATATTGCAACATACTGGCTAGGTGAGCTCACCAGGTGCATAGTTTGCATTAGAGGTTATTAGGAGGGTTTTTCCTGAATGAACTAAATTATACTTTTTGCTGCTCCCAAAGATACTTTACTAGAGCCAAATGAAAATTCCCACTACCATATTTTTATTTTTTTATTTTTTTACAGTTTTGGTAATTAGGATTTTCTAAACTCAAGCATAACATACATTTTTTGTACAGAAAAATACAACCCATAATACAAAATAAGTCTTAACATAAAATAGCTTTAAAGAAGGCTGTCCAAGTAAGCATGTTGGATGTTGTGCTTTCTCTTATAATATGCTAGTAAATATAAAAAAGGAATACTACAGGGAAAACAAAAATAACACACAGAGATGGACATTAAAGGTATTCAAATCTAGTCTCCTGTACGATATTATTGAGTATATGGATATCTTTGACACTCCTCCCATTTCTACTACCTACGAGTAACTTTATATGCATAGATTTTTCTTACAAAAGACAGCAACAACTGACAACATGTTAACTATGTCACTAGCTGTGATGACTGTGATTAGCTTTTACATCTCCTCAGACTGCATAGTTTCCTCTTTGGTGTTCTCTACATCTTATGGTTTAAGTTAAGACTCTGGCAAACAATAAAAGAGGCTGGGTTAAAAAAAAAAAAAAACATAACCTGCCAAGTGTTTTTACAGTTCACAAGATTGACTTCTGTTCTGTGTAACAAACCATTTGGCAGGTTAGAAACTTCACCCAGGCGTTCCTGAGCCATCTTGTTTAGAACAGTAAGGTGCACATGAGGTCGCAGTGACCTTAAACTTTGAGCACCAAATTCTAATCAGTTCAGCCTCATACCCAAGTGAAGTTTGCATCACATTTAAAAGATATCTTTCCAAAGCCTTCAAGAGATATTGTATGAACACAACGGGATATACAGACATGCTAACATACTGGGGAGGCATCAATATCTGCCTAGTGCTGATTGATATCTGCCTGTCAGCAAAAAAATAGTGGCTGACGTTTATCATGTCAATTTTCTAAATATTCTAAAATTCAGGACTTCTAAAACAGTTCAGCTATTTTTTTATAATTACATTTTCCTGCCACTAAGAGGGGACTAAATAACACCAAAATAACAAGCAGAAATAAACAAGCAGAAAAATTATTGGTATTGACACTGGGATTTGTCATATTGCTATTTTAAAGCACTGGTATCAACCCAGAATTTCACAGTCAGTGCATGCATATAACGCATAAATGGACAAGCTGAAAATATAAGGCTGAGCTATAATTTGGAAAATAGGGAACATATTTTCCTCTTACAATATATGATAGGAACATCTGGCACAAGCTCAAACCAGCCCTTAAAACACAGAGCATCTGAAAATCTCACTTTCTGTTCTGATCAGAGTTATATTTACCTTAGACTTTCAACTTCCCCAGGCTGAGTCAAATCGTCATTTCAAAAAAAAAGGAATGTTTTACTTTCAGAAAAACATTGAGAGGTGTTGATTAGCATTTTGCTCTTGGGCAAATGCACATTTTCTAAATAATCCTGTCTTATCATAGTCTGCAGCAGAGGATTTACCTCAACAAAGCATCTCATTACTGACCAACGTAAATGGTCACTATACCAGAAAAGCAAACTACTACTTTTGGGTTGTGATCTTAAACCTGCTTCTGCTGTACATTTAAGTATTAATACACACTTCTTTTTCCTGATTACATGCTGTAAAAACTATAACTGGATCAAGCACAAAAGCTTAGAGGTTTATATTACCATGTGGACAGCTTAACAAACTCACAGCTGGTGTAGAATTTATGGTGATATATGAACCAATATCACACAACAGTAGATCTACAGTACTTAGGCATGTGTTAAAACCTACTTGCGTGGTTTACTTTAAGTCAGCCTTACAAAACACTGAATGAGAAAATGGCACATGGGACATCTTCTCTTATCTGTAGTTTTTTCTCTTTAAACGGCAACTACTGTGCTGCACTGACAATTGTATCTAATCTTTCCAATCCAGTGATAGCACGATACCAATGTAAGCAAAACAGGAAGCTCCAGTTTTACAGACTACTTCACGCTGAGCAGAAACTATTGGCTCCCAGGGTACATTTGAGCATTCAAAGATAAACAATTACATCTGCGTCTTTGTGTGTATGTTTGCTACATTTAAATGGATCTGTTGTATGGATGGGCATTGCAATTTCTCCAGTATATAAAAATGTAAAAATGACACGTCTCTGCTGGAAAGCAAAGATGTTGCACATATGGAAATAAAGAGGGCAATGCAAAAGGTTCAGAAAGGAAAGTGTGCTATAAATGGTTAAAAATATGCATTAGTGTGTTGCCGTTATACATAAGTGTGTATGTGTAGTGAGGATTTAAAGATGCAAAAACTTAAATAACAAAAAACAAGCAAAGCATTTACATAGAAGCCACAACAGCATCCAAACTAATATCAATTCCTATGAGAAGAAGGGTTAACTACTCCAGTCCTCTTAGCAGACAAAGAACATCAGTCTTACTTTACACTCTGCCTGAAGACAAAGCATGTGGCTGAAATAACCACTCGCTACAACCAAGGTATGCAGAAGAGCATCTCTGAACACACAACATGTTGAACCTTGAAGCAGTGGGCTTCAGCAGCAGAAGACCACACCAGCTGCCACTCCTGTGACCTAAGAACAGGTAAATAAGTCTATAATTCGCACAGGTTCATCAAAGTGGACAACAGAAGATTGGATAAACATCGCCTGCTCCGATGAGCCTCGATTTCTGTTTCGACATTCAGATGGTAGGGTCAGAACATGAAACAACATGAAAGCATTGATCCATCCTGCCTTGTATCAACAGTTCGGGGTGCTGGTGGTGTAATGGTGTTGGGGATATTTTCTTGGCACACTTTGGCCCTCTTAGTACCAAATTTGCATCGTTTAAGGACCACAGCCCTACCTGAGTATTGCTGCTGACCATTTCCATCCCTTCCAGTGTACCCATATTCTGATGGCTGCTTCCAGCAGTATAAACACACCACGTCACAAAGCTCAAATCATCTCAAACTGGTTTCTTGAACATGACAGTGAGTTTGCTGTACTCAAATGGCCTCCAGTCACCAGATTTCAATCCAACAGAGCACCTTTGGGATGTGGTGAAACACAAGATTCATATCATGGATTGGGAAGCTGACAAATCTCCATCAACTGTGATGCTATCATGTCAATATGGACCAAAATCTCTGAGGAATGTTTCCAGCACCTTGTTGAATCTGTGCCATGAAGGCAAAAAGGGGTCCAACCTGTTACTAGTAAGGTGTACCTGAAGTGGTGTGAAGTGTGAGTGTATGTGGACTTGCTATATCAAGGCTTTCAGACCAATTTTTATTCATCAAAACTCAACACAAAATCAAGCCGATGAATTGCTTTTAAAAGAAATACAGCCAATTAAATTAACACTGGTAACAAATCAGTTACATACCCAAAGCCAAGGCATCTTTATCAGAACTGAAAAAGCTGGATCTGTGCATCCTGCGTGCAGAGATTAAGTCCCTTCCCCATAACTTGGCAGGTGTTCAGATGTAGCAAAGACACAAAAAGGAGTTGAACAGCAACAATGTCCACATCTAATGTGTCATTTGAGATTTGATTGCATTACATGATAATTCTGTAGTGAGATGTTGCCAGCTCCCTGCCCCCATGTGCTTTCCTCTTTCACCGGGAGCCCGCCTGTGACCTCATTTGGCTTGATGATATTTATTTGTTAACTTATTCTGCAAGGTGTGAATCTCATAATTAAAAATCACGAGAACAAGAGGAGAGGTGTAGCACATTTCTAAAGTAGTACTTTTCGAATGGGCAGAAAGTAGGGATGCCACAATACAGAATCCAAATATCAGTACTGACTGATGAAAAGATGGCATTTACTGATGTCAGTGGCTGATCACATCAGTTTTGAGCTGGTTATATTTTTATAGATAGTGTGATGCATTAAAAAAAAAAAAGACTAACAGGAAAAAACTACTGTACTGACATCTGCTATTGGCCAAATTATTCTTTCAAACATTGGTATTAGAAAGCATCTGTGTCCCCCTTTTTGACATCTTTATGACCAGGGGACTGAAAGCTGTGCCTAACTCTTTCAGAATCAGACAGACAATCATGATAATAGAGGAACTTCCTATGCATGTGGATGTGAGAAAGTAAGAACGGTTTTACTGTATCTCTTAAGGAGAAAAGCCAAGGGACCACCAAAGTCTTAAATCATGCAGGAACCTGAAATATCTGTACCAAAGTTTGAGCCAATTCAACACATAGTTGATGAGATAATTGCATAAGCAAAAAAAAAAAAAAAAAAAA
>VUQI01026241.1:0-30560 GCA_015106735.1 Paratilapia polleni | reverse complement strand
ACGAATTTACAGATCACACACACACACACACACACACACACACACACACACACACACACACACACACACACACAGACACAACAGGCACTCTAATTAATCCTGAGATGTATCTTCTGCATTAACCCATTTAAGATAATTAAAACCTTCTTTCTGTCCTTCCATACTGCCTTTGCCATATTGCCATCCTTGAGTTGCCTCTTAATGACAGTTGGTCAGTTCTTTTGTAATTGTACAATAGATTAGTTTCTGTTAATGTATTTCTCTGTGAGAGAATTTAGTGTGTTAAGGCCTATGTGTGGCACAGAGCTAAATGGAAGCAGTGTGCACTTGTTTGCACTGCATGATTTCTCATCTTCTTATATGCCTTTTATTTTCTTGTAGACAACTGTTATCACTTTGAAAAGATGACTGATACATGATGCTTACATAAGAACCAGAGCCAAACCAACATGCCATTGCTGCTCATCATTTAAAAAAGAAATCTGCATTCATAATCAGTAATTATTTTTTTTAGAATAATGAAGTGATTTTGTTTGTGTGCTTTGCCGGTCACTAGTCTCATAGTAAAATTGCATGTATCACCCACATGTCCATAATGTTTATCCAAATATGCTAAAGGAATTACATGGTCTGGAATTGGGATTGATGGGTGCTTGCTCACTTGGCTCCACTGGTCCTGGATTAAATTGCTTTGACACAGGCTCTGAGTTGTCATGTTCAAACTGGGGAATTAAAAAAAAACATGCCAAAGAGGATGCCAGTGCTACTAACATCCTACTGACTGCTACCAATTGGCAATTTTGTATAGTCTATACTGCAAAGACTCCTCAACATCCTATAACGGTGTTGCTTTCTTAAGTCTGATGCAACCTGGAGCAATGCTTGGAGACAAGTCTTGAGAGTGGTATTGAGGAGGGAGAACCTTTTAAATGTTGTGCTCATGTCATGCAAAAGTCTTCCCCTGACTTTCTTTGTTTTTCACTGAACATCAAACCACACTGCTATGGAGTCGAACCAAGTGTCATAAAATCACAGAGCTGGAAATTGAACTGCCTTAAAATGAAAACTTTTTCGTTCTTTGAGCTCCTGTGGGAAGGTATCAGTAATAATATTGTTTTAGTATCTGTACCAGCTAAGCCTTTTATACTGCCATTAACAAAGTTAGCATATGCTACTCTTGAAGGACTTTGAATCCTACACAGAGGGTGACTGCACTGTTAGTAATTGTAACTGTGCCATTGACTCTAAGCTGTTTTCTATATAGTTTTGTGTGATACTATATTTTCCAAAGCACATCATATAAATCACAGTCAACTACAGTGTAAGGCTGCAGCTGAAAGTTGATTTAAAACATAGTAAATCATACTCAAACCTGGTGTAGTTTTATAAATCTTCACTGGAAATTAAGGTGGATTCAGTGTAAGGTATGCATGTCTTAAAACTCTAAAAATTCTCTGAATAAGCTGGAGTTAAAAAGTGAAAGTCAACCTTACTTTTTGCTTATTCACCCTATTGCTTGTACTGGGCAGACATATTGCAGTCAGAATGATATATGGGCATTTTAAAGATTGGTGCTGAGTGTAATTGTAGGTACAAGCAGCATTTCGGCCGTAAGTACTATCAGCAAAATGTGGTCTGAGGATTGAACAAACAAGCACAGAATCTGCTCTTTTTCATAAACTGTGAGCTACTGTGAGACGAAAGACATTGTTGTATAGTGTGATTTGTTTTGGTTTGTCATTTTCATGACTTCTTCATGATTAATTTTTTCCCTGATAATTACCCAATTTTACTTGTTTTTAAACCACATGGCAGTCAGCCACTTTCTAATTTTAAACGGTAATTTCCAAAAATGATACGTCTAAGGTAGACTGTTTACAGTCTGTGCTCAGTTTCTGCTCCATATTTAATTCATTCTGATGAAACTATATTCACCATTTATTGTCTGTTTGGTGTTAAGAGTCTTATTAAAACACATTCCATCAGAAAAAAAAGCTTTTATTGAACAGTTTATTCACACTGACACCTCATTCATTTATTGTTTTGCATTTACAGAAAAAGAAATAAGGGAAAACACAGTGCAAGCATATTTTTATATTGGTTTATAAGGCTGCAACACTTTCCAATGAATATCTGCATATAAATATGCTGCTGAGTTGGCATATTAACTGTTGAGTTCCCAGATTCCCACTCAGAGATGATCTACGTGATGTTTGAATTGCTTTAGTGTATACTACTGAAAGACAAACATTTTGGCCTGTGAGGGCTTTAAAATCTTATGTACTCAGATGGGTAAAGATTAGAGCAGCACAGATACCGCTAGCCTGGTGCCAGGGCTGATTCAGTGTTGACCTGTTAGATTAATAGCAAATATTGTGCTACTTAAGGTGGGGACCATGATGTTAGTCAAACACACATGTAGAATGACATTACTATAGTGGTTTGAGGCATTGTAAATGGTGTATGGCTGGGCGCAAAAATCAAATCTCTCTCCTCATTTCATTACCCTTCACTGTGCTTTATTTTGAACCTAATTCACTCTGCAGTCTCCTTCTTGTCTTTTATTCTTCTTCTTCTTCTTCTTCAAAAAAAAAATCAGTTTAGGAATGATTATGAATTCATTTCTCCTCAGTTAATGGCACACGTTGCTGTTGTTCATGAAAAAGCACCACACCCAATAGTGAAATGCACACACTGTCCTCTGCCATTTTTTACTGTAACACTTTGTAAAATGTCAAGTGAAATAAGGCGAACCAGAAATCTCCCACCTTTATGTCCCTTATCTCTTTTATAAAAGCTGCTCTGCTCCCTTTGCATTCAGCACATACATTAAAGTGGTAGATGTGGCGATATTAGAGGACTGGTAGAGCTAAAAGGGACATTTATGTCTGTTTGCTCCTCAGAGCAAATTGCAGAGTCACATCCTTTCAACGCTATTCTAGACTTTGTGAAAGACAAGGACATCCTCCAGATTGTTTGGTGACATTTGTGTAGTTTTATGACCATATATGAACTCTTGATGGACTTATAAAGGTATTTTTTTTCTCTTACTTTTAATGGCATCATTAACATGAAGTTAGTCAAAAGACATGATCATTAGCAGACTGGGAGCTTCATTACCTGAAAAACCCTTGAAGCTAGAGTCATTGTGGGCGAGCTCTCCCTCCAGCTTAATGTGGGAGCTGCTGTCATTCAGAGTTTTCTTTCCTGTTTATTCACTCTTGCAGTGGTTTGAGCTTTTCTGCCAAAAAAAACAAAAAAAACCAAAAACCTACCCATTAGCTGCTGTTTCATAGTGAAAGCCTCCAAGCGTTGCCAGAATTCACTACACTGCTTTTATGCAAATGCAAACGCTTATTTCACTTGTGATAGCACTGTTAAATATATTCCTGGGAAACTGCATGTGTAATCCTGTTAGTTTCAAAACTCACATGCCCCTACAGGTTAAAAATGTTAAAAAGTTTAATGTCATTGTGTTAAAGAGGAGGGATAAGTGCGTACAATATCAACACGATAACAGAAGAAATATTATTTTGGCTGTTGACATCACCTTTTTATTGGTATTTGTGGCACTAAGATTGAAAAATCACAAATGTATATAGTTGCATAACTTGTCATAGACTGGATTTCTATGACATGTTAGTGTGTACTGAGAACAAACATATTGCATATGCACATGTTCAAAAGGATGTTTTTGGGGGAAATAAATGAAAGATTGCCACTATAATGTTAGTATGTTAAATATAAAGCTGGTGGCCTCCTTTATTTGCCTCAGTTGCAGAAAGTACAAGGCTTTTATTGCCAAACATTTGAAAGCATATCATACACAACAAAAGCCTGTATTTGGTAGTGAGCCTTTATTTAACTGTGTTGACCATGGCCACCATAATTATCAGAGTCCTGGCTTTTAGTTCAGTACCATTTTTTTATTTTTTGAATAGTATACAGTCATGTGAAAAAGAAAGTTTTCACAGGACTCTATGCAGTCCTGTAAAAAAAAAAATAAGTACACCCTTATTGCTTCTATAGGAATTAAGAGGGTAAACAGCAGCCAGGTGCTGCTAATCAAATGTACTTGGTTAACTGATCATCAGCAAGTGTGACAAACCTAGTTTGCTGGTCTGGAGTGTTCTGGTTTGCACATAGTACAACAGTCAGTGAGTGGATGTCTCAGCAAATTCACCCCAAGGTCAGACCGTGCAATGCTCAGAAAAATGGCAAAAAACCCAAGAGCTACATCTCAGACTCTGCAGGCCTCAGTCAGCATGTTAAATGTTAAAGTTTGTGACAGTACAATTAGAAAAAAGACTGAACAAGTATGGCTTGGTTGGAAGGGTTGCCAGAAGAAACCTCTTCTCTTTAAAAAGAACACGGCAGCACGGCTTAGGTTTGCAAAGTTGTTCTTCTGGGCCAAAATTCCTCCACAATGATGTGAGAGACTGATAAAGTCATATAGAAAATGATTACTTTAAGTTAGTGCCGCTAAAGGTGGATCTACAGGCTATGGAGTCAAGGGATGCACTTCGTTTTTCACAAGACTGCAGAGTCCTGTGAAAACTTTCTTTATCACATGACTGTATGTAAGGGGTTGATGACTGAGTTTTAGAGGGGCTGGTCAGTTACTTTTCCTACCTTTGGGTAGTCTGGCCAGGTATTCCTATCTCTTCCCAGTCTTCATGCTATGGTATCTAACTGATCACTTCATATTTAGCAGACCAGATGTCACATAGAGGGATATCAATGTTCTCATCTAACTATTGAGAAGAAGGCATGTTTTCCAAAATATAACTTCATAACTTTAACTTTAAGGGGCCTAAAAAAATGGAAGTACTGGAACGCTGACACATTTTTACAAAGTATGTTCTACTGCATCTAAAAAGGGAAAACGTGCTTTCGGCTCTTTAGTAAGCCTTCAGCAAATATCATCTCATTGTCTTTCAGTCCTCAATAGAACCACCTCTTCATGTCTTATTTTCAACACACATTGATCACTGCAACCACACTGAATTGTACTCTGATGACGATGATATTTATCGAGGACTGGGAGGTGATGAATTGTTGTTTTTCTCATTTTTATTGAGAATGATGGGGACAGAGTAGAGAGGGCACAAGTGAATTTTCTTGGTGGAATTCAGTCCCACGCCAGGAGAAGTGTGAGTGTTGTTTCTCCGAAAGAGAATAATAAATCTTTATTTTGCCATCGTATATGTGACAAATTGCATGCCCACACCACATGTGCTCACTCTCTGCTTCTCGTCTGTCTGTGTCTTTCAGGTATTTATGAGCAGACATTTCTTATATAACTGCAGCCAACCAGTCCTGGATGTAAAGATAGCCTTTTGTCAGGTGTGTGTTCCTTACAGGTAAAAAAGGTACAGTATTCATTCACTTCCATTTCCCCTATTGTTGCTCTGCATGTTTTTGTTTCTGTGCATACAAAACAAGATAGCTCATAAGCAGTTGTGTGCTTAAAAACAAACCTTAATTTGCAATATTTAATTAAGAATAACAGCAAAATTTTGCAAAATGTTTTGATCAAGAGGTCTGGGGTAAATATCCTTCAGGAACTTTTATCAGAAGATGAAGAGGTTTCAGTCTTCTGCTGATAATTCAATATTTGTATCAAAACAATTCAGCTAGACCTGATTTTCTACTTTAGTTCAACACCTCCACTGTTTATCTTTAACTGAGATCTATACCAAAAAGAAAGCAGCAAAGTGTTCTCATTACTGAAGCCTAATTGCCGTCTCCCCTTGAGTTCCCACAGTGTAAACGCAAAACTCAGCTGGGGTTGTGACTCCATAGAATTAAAAGTCTCTATCTTGATTCTTTTTATAAGGACTGTGTTGTTTGTTACAAGCCAAAGCCACAGACTGTTCAACTGTAGCTCAGATTGAATGGGATGTTTGCATTGCTCATGTGATTCTAGCTGAGTGTTTAATAGCTGCTAAAGGTACCACTAGCTGTACAGTAAAGGCAACCTGTCAAATGTACAGAAATAATCTGATCATAGGTTTGGAGGACCTCAACCTTCAGTGCCTTAAAGCATATTTATTAATCTCTCACTGTGCTCGAGAGAGATGGTTCAAACACAGCAGTACACATAGCTTTGTTTGGTTTGTGAACTGTGTTATAATTACCAAGTCTGTAATTACCTGATATTTTTTGTTGTGGCACAATTTGGTTGACTGCCCTGCCCAAATAATTATAGTCTGATTGCTGTGTGCAGTGTAGTAAATAAAAATGTCTTTAGGCAAGAAAAGACAAAAGCTAATGCCATTAGATGACTTTCTTCAAGTGTAAACTCAGCTGTACTGTATGTCCTGTCATGTTTATGCTGCTTTACAGTTTTTACCAAACACCCTTTAATGCATGCTTTTTTGTTGCTTTTGCAGCAGCTAAATGTATATATAAATGTATATTGACCATTGATTAATTGTGATAATCCTCTCAGATAGTAATGAAGATTATAATGGCTAAATATAATAATGATATAAATTTTAAAATGAACCTAATAACAAAAAATGTACAATGTTGATGTGTTACATATATGTTTTATGTTTGCCCATTGCAGGGTTTTGGAAAACAAGTGGATGTGTCATATATTGCTAAGCATTACAACATGAGCAAAAGCAAAGTGGACAACCAGTTCTACAGTGTGGAAGTGGGAGATTCTACCTTCACAGTTTTAAAACGATACCAGAATTTAAAGCCCATTGGCTCTGGAGCTCAGGGAATTGTCTGGTAAGTGCTCAACAGCGCATTTCTTTTATGTCCTTTTTTATATAGTATCAAGCTGTTTGATGTGCCTTCATGTAATGTTTAATGTGCAATTAGGTCGTTTAGCTGCTAGTTGATTT
Source organism: Paratilapia polleni (assembly GCA_015106735.1). Lineage (NCBI taxonomy): Eukaryota > Metazoa > Chordata > Actinopteri > Cichliformes > Cichlidae > Paratilapia > Paratilapia polleni. The sequence goes on along the minus strand of VUQI01026241.1, from coordinate 23,700 downwards.
TCTAATTGTTTTTAATGTTGGAATGAATAAAGTATACGATTTATGATGTTTTTGTGATTAACTGTTAATTTGAAAGAGGGGAAGTTATATTTTCTGGTCTCTTGAAAACCCTGGTGGATTTTTCTTTGTTCATTTGCACAAATATTTCATTTAAACTTTATGGGAGCAAGAAGGTAAAGTGCTTTAAGATGTCTTTAAAAACAGCAAATACATCTGAATTAGTCGTGTCTGCTGATAAATGTATATTTCAGTAAAACAAAGCATTAAAATGCCTGTTTTATATTATGATTACTTGATAACATAGGCTGTATATAAAAGATGGACGTAGCTTAGAAGTCTGAAAAATAAAGCCAATTCTTAAGTGCCTTAAATCTGCATTCATTCTAATGGCCAGCAGGGGGCATTCCTATGGTTGTGAAAAAGGTCCATTTGTATAGAAGTCTGTGGGAAAACAACCCTAATTCTCACTTGAGCTATGACCTCAGTAAACACTTTCCTGATGGGTCTGTGGTCTTAATCGCTAGTTTCAAGTGTTAATTAACACAATGTGATGTTCATTTGGTAAATTATTGTCACATTTAGAGTAAAAAAAGACAATAAAACAACATATGATTTAGAGAGTGGATACCTTGTGATACAGCGTCAGTGTCCTCAGTTTCTCAGTCATATCCACCTCTCGATTGTCAGTGCTGGTTTCAAAAGACCAAGATGGCGCCAGCTCAAGGCTTCAAAACAGGATTTCACAATGAGTGGGTGATGTAATGTACTTGCATTTATATAGCACTTTTCTAGTCTTACTGACCACTCCAGACTACCACCATGCTACCCTGATGACCCTTTTGCAGATGTCATGTTGGCTCCATCTTTTATATACAGTCTGTGGTTGAGAAGAACAAATTTCTTTTGCTGACTTTGTATTTGTGAGCTAGGGATACTTAAAGCCAAAAAATAAGCCAAAAAGACATTTAAATTGTTGCTACTTTAAAAGATTGTAATATAATACCATATGATAATAATATCAATTGTAGTTACAGTGTTTCTCAGTAGAATTGAATAATTAGTGAAAAACTTGGCAAATATAGATGGTAAAATCACATTAATCAAAAATCAAGATGTCATAATTTTGTCACAGATGTGAAGTTTTAGTCTCATCCTCTCCGGTGCGCTCCAGTGAGCTGCTGATGTATCTTTTATTTAGAATATGGATGTATGGGCTATAAGAGCCTTACAGGGTGGGCATTAAGTGAATCTTTAATCCAGATTGCAGAGAGAGCTTGTATTCATTGTAATTCAACTCACAGCTGCACTGTCAGAATGCAGTGGAAAGACTGCCAAGGCTCCACTTAAAGGAATGCGTCTTACAGTCTTTGTGAAATGACCAGACGGATGTATAAGCTATATTTATGTTAATGTTGTGTCACTGAGGTGATACACTTGTCCCACAAAGCTGACATGTTTTATTTCAGTGTATCTCGTGTAGTGCTTGAAGATTCACTGGCTCTCAACACTCCTGCCCTCCACTTGACCTCTTTCATTGTCCTTCCTTTGCTTCCCATGTCCTCAGTCCCACTCTCCTTCCGCTCCAAAGCAATTTTGTGCATTTGCAAAAGAGCTTGGGCAGGCTGTAACTGCTAATGCTGGGATTGTGCCCATTTTAAGGATATTGTAGAAATGGATGGCAGGGAGTGCAAATCTAATTGAACCTCCTCTGCTGTGTGCTACTTGGTTGTGGCCACAGCTGTCATCTGGTGTCGTATGGTGATAGTATTACCACAACCAAACCACATAAAACTCCATTGAATGATATAAATATCTTTTGATCATAGAGATGAAATGGCATATACTATTAAAGAAGCCTCATTTAGATGTTTACAAATTCATAAAAATATAGTAAATGACTGTGATATGCATATTTATAAAGATAACACAGGTTACTTGCTGTATCTTAACTTCAGCATAATCCCCAACTGGGTGACATAATCAAATTTACATAAACATCTGTCTGATTTTGGACAGATGGTTAAATACTAACACAGTTATAACATACATGGGGTTTCAGTGCGAACAAATAATATGCATACAAGCAGACAGAGATCCAGAAGCCTGACTGCAAAAATCAACAGTGACTAAGTACGCATTCTGCTTCTCTTATGCAATCAGTAGACTCTTGTCCCAGTAAAGCCTGAGAACATGCTAATGAGGTAAAACTTGTTCTCGCTTGTCTTTGCTGCAGTTAAGACTCACTCTGCCAATGTTGTCGCCCACAGAAATCCCAATCTGTGCACATCTCTGCCCTTATGACTTGGTCAGAATGAGCTTTCACAAGCATCTTAGGAGGGATGAAGGCTTTAAGCAGTTTAGCTGGTCATGACATCATCGTTCACTCAGCTACAAAAGTGATGACTGGCTCCAAATCCCTACTGGATCAATGCTTTTATGAAGGCTCCACTGTTTCCATGGCCACACATCATCGCTGGCCTGCAGTCTCCACAGAGCCACGGCGAACCACAGCGTATCCCACCCTGCCATACGCAATCAGATGCCTTGAAACTCAATTTTATAATTTTATATTCATCTTGTCAGAAAAGGCACATTCTGAGATTGAGCTGAAAATGTGACATTTTTATGGTTATGTTTTCTGTACTACTGTTTACTCAAGGCCAACAGAAACCACCACAAACAGCTAAAACCCCAGAGGTTTTCAGGGATTGGGATTGTGTTGAGCCAGCAAAGCACCCACTCTGCTGTAATGGTCATCAAATTGGTGTGAGCCACTTTGTGGAAAGAGATACCATCTATATATAACACACATTCGCCTTTTATTTAATTTCACCATAGTATTTATTTTTGTTGATAACACATTACCATCTGTATCTATCTATCTATCTATATTTTCTTTTACAACCAATTAAATGCAACCAATTACTACACTATGGAGGACTGAAACTGTAAAAATCAAAAATAAATTGCTAAGTAAAGGACTCAACTAAATATAAATGAATAAAGAAATGTAAAAAAAAAAAATAAATAATAATAATAATAATAACCTCCAGGAAATAAATAGTGAGCAAAAGGAAAAAGAAAAAAATAGAAAAGAAATAAATATTGGAATACCAAAGTAAGTACAATTAAAAATTAATAAATTTTAAAAGTAAAATTGATAAATTTAATAGAAATGTATTACTTTTTTATACTATACATTGTACCCAGGCAAAGACATTGTCTCACTTTCTCTCTCTCTCTCAGAGAGCGATGTCAGGAAGTACAAGTAATAAAAAAATTCAAATAAAAGTGATTTTGCTCGGATATTTGTAATTTCCCAATGTACAAAATCCATCCTTTCCCAAACACATCTTCCATATTCTTTCATTTGTGGGTCATTTTTTTCTGTAAATTGTACTTCTTGTATATTTTTCCATTTAATTAGCTCAGGGAGGATACTTTTTTCCGCCCTTTGGCTTCAATGCTTTTATTCTCCAGATTCTAAATAAATAATTCTCATCTCATTGATGGCCAGTGGAGATTTTAAATAGAGAGGCGTTTTAAATACCTCTTCTATAAACCTAAACTTAACTTCTAACTGAATTTCATTTAAAAACTGTTTTCACCACAGTTCCTCCAGCACTGAGACTTTGAACTTCTGTTATACTTAGAAGTAATATCTGGGGTCAGCTCGTAGCTCGTGTTCATTTTTCAAGCAAATTCCCTCCAAAATAAGGAGTTGGTAGTTTCATGAATTTCACTGAACATCTTTTTCCATTCTTCATCTGTTATTTTTGCTCCCAACTCTTCTTCCCATTTTAACTTTATTGTGCCTACTGTTTCCTCTTTAATTTGTAAACGTTTATATTAGCTGCCCAGTCTGAATTTAAAATTTCCACTATAATTTTTAAATATATTTTAAAAAATAAAAAGGGGAATTAATATGAAGGTAAATAAACACAGAAACAAGGAATGAGACAAAATTTTTTACAAATTAAATAATGCATGCATTTATTTTTAATACTATTTTTAAGCATTTATTGGTGTATTTATTTGTTTATTTATTTATTATATTATTTTATTATTTGATTTATTTTTTATTTCAGCCATCCATACTCAGCTAATTAACACATATAATTTATGTATTAATAATAAGTTCTGATTTCTCTTAGTTTCATGGAGAAAAATGAGTTAAAGCTGTCATCTGCCATCTATTGTATCCTTTTGTGTTAGTGACCATTGACATTAACATTAATCATGGGTTGTCACAGTGTCATGCCGAAGGAATACTGATCTCTATGGTTTGTCTTCTACAGTGCGGGCTATGACGCTGTCCTGGACAGAAATGTAGCCATCAAGAAGCTGAGCAGACCCTTCCAGAACCAGACTCATGCCAAGAGGGCATACCGGGAGTTGGTGCTCATGAAATGCGTCAATCACAAAAATGTAAGTGACTCAATGGAGAGGTAACAAAGGACAGAAGGAAAATGTATCCCTCGTCGGGATGAAACACAGTTTAAAACTGCATCCCAGTCTGTGTCTATTTCTGGCTCCTGCTAAATCCCTTTGCTACAAAAGCAGACAACTCGCTGCAACGTTGTGACCGTGCTAAATTCCATGCCTCCAGAAATGTACAGAACTGGCAGGAGAGTGAAACAGAGAGTGCTTCGAGGCATGGATGTAATCACCAGTGCCGCAGTTTGTGCTCTTCTGTCTCTTTTTTCTATCCTCCACATTTATCCCCTCTCTTTTGTTCCATTTTGCCTCTCTGGTTTACTCTGTCTCTCACTCAGCAGTGTCCTTCACCAGGGTCATTACCAACTTGCGTCCACAGTCCCTTCCTTTTATTTCTTTTGTGTATTTTAACTGCTCTGTGTTGACCCTGTACATGCTCTTCTCTCTTTCAGATTATCAGTTTATTAAATGTCTTCACACCACAGAAATCATTAGAGGAATTCCAGGATGTGTAAGTATTTTCATGATAAATTAAGCAAGAAAAGGGCCCATGCTTGTTTTCATTTAATATGCAAGAGAAAATAAGGGGAGTACATTTGTATTACATTGGATGTTTATTACTCCTTTGCACCTCCTTCATTTGTGAGAACACAACTACTGGAGTGGAGTCAGTAAAAGTACTATAGGTGTAATCTGAAGCAGCTGGAGGTGTCCTGTTCTCATAATGAATGATAAATGAGAGTGAATTCACTTTCAGAAAAATCTCTATGTAAACAGTGCCACACAGGGAGGGTGTCTTTTTGGAACTTTTTTTCAGGCACAAATGTTAGCGGTAACTCATCGGTCACCATTCATACGTCAATCAAACCTTTTTTTAGGTATCTAGTGATGGAGCTGATGGATGCCAACTTGTGCCAGGTGATTCAGATGGAGCTCGACCATGAGAGAATGTCCTACCTGCTCTACCAGATGCTGTGTGGTATCAAACATCTGCACTCAGCCGGCATTATTCACAGGGTAGGAGAGCAAGCCAGCTCAGTTTTCTTGTTTACCTGTTGAATCTAGTTTGGGTTTGTGTACTTTTAAATCTGCAGCAATATCAATTTATTGCACACGTTTTGTGCGGTTGATGTACTACAGTGACCAGGGCTTGATCCCCATCAGCAGCGTGGGCAGTGTTTACAGGGTGTGAGGCCTGCAAGAGATCATGTCATTTTCAATGCACGTCAGACTCTACAGGTTTTGCGTGCCACCTGTATGAATGTAATCTAGGGTGGACAGCATTTGGTGCACCTTCCCAGTGATGCATTGCTTTGGCAGGTGAACTGAAAGAAGCACCCACCCCATGTCAACACTCATTTAATGGAGACAGTGCCACAGTTCAGAATTACCTCCTGTAACATGGTGAATTGTTGTTTTAACACCTTGAGTTTTGTAAGGATTAAACAAAGAAAATATAATGTATTGACAGGGTTTTACAGATGCTGGTAGGTGGACAGATCCAGGCTAGTTCTTCCTCCCTTGTTTCCTTTCCCTTATTTCACATGATGTTTTACTATTCCTTTAAATGAAAATTTGAAGTATTGTACAGGAGATTTTCTGATTTATGACTAACAAACTATTATCAAGTCAAATGACAGTTAAGGAGACTTTCTATTAAAAAAAATTAAAAATTAAATATATAATTTTCTCTGTTTCTTCTGCTTTCTCCAGGATCTCAAACCAAGCAATATAGTGGTGAAATCAGACTGCACCCTGAAAATCCTGGACTTTGGTCTGGCCAGGACTGCAGGGACCAGTTTCATGATGACCCCGTATGTGGTGACTCGATACTACAGAGCCCCAGAGGTCATCCTAGGAATGGGATACAAAGAGAATGGTGAGTGTAAGCAATAACTGGACATGTATGTGATTGCATGGATCAAATTTAGACACTTTAAACGACTAGAGTCATGCTATTTTTTGCTTTCTGAGCCATGTTTGTATTGTTGCATTTTTAATGCTGCAATATCGCTATGTGCACTTTTTTGTTTTTTTTGTAGAAGTGCACTCAGTTATATTCTTGCAGTGGCAGCGAACCAACATCTAAAAAAACCTGAAAAAAACCTTTGAAATGTTTATATTTTAAGAAGCAGACTAGATTAGAGCAGCTGCACGGCTCTGTGTGTTTTTAAATCATTTACGATCAGGACAATAACATTTCTCATGCATATGCACAGATCATTTGATGATGATTCCAAATTAAAGTATCACATCATTAACTTTGAAACTTTATCAACAATTCTGGTCGAGTGCTTTAAAGTGCTGGAGTTATGAGTCACTGATTAAAAGCCCCCAGAACATGTGACTGAATGCCAGCCTCACTATGACTCATTAGCCATATTCCTCTCAAGAAGGGAAGCCTGTAAGCTCCAGGGCTTTGAATTTCCTGCCAGTAGTTAGTCCTTCTAAGGCTCGGCTTTCCTGTTTTTCTGCTCTGTCTATATCTATATTTCATTCTAATTTGATTCCTGAAACATGCCTCTCACTAATTATTCCTCTCTCAATTAAAAGCCAATTAGCTTCTGATCACTAATGCCTGTCTGGCATGTCTCTGTGGACTACACTAACCTTTGCTTTCCCCTCTTTTGTTTTGCTCCCTCTATGTCTCATCCTCACCTCTATGCGTGCAGTGGATATTTGGTCGGTGGGGTGCATTATGGGAGAAATGGTGCGCCACAAAATCCTTTTTCCTGGCCGGGACTGTATCCTTGTTAACAAGCAGATAAATTCTTTGATGGTAACTGTTTACATGTTATGGTTTTGCTGATAAAAGTCAACGTGACAGTCATTACTGAAAATGTTTTTTACTTTAAAACATAACCATCCATGTTCAGTTTTAACTGATTTTAGTGCTCTTTGAGAGGGTTTGGAAATGTTATATCAGTTAATGAATAAGAAGCTGTTGGCATGCATACAGGTAAAAGATATTAAAAACTTTCAGAAGGTATTTTGGTCAATTTTTTAGTCAAGCAGATACCGAGCCTGATGTTTGCTGTATGTTACCGAGGTGAACTAAACCACACTCACATCTGGCTGGCTTGTAACACATGTTTGCACCAGCTCCAACTTATCTTCTTTTAACGCTTTTCATATAACCTATAGTAACATCATAAAATGCCCTTTTTTTTTTTGTTCTGGCAAGAGGGAATTCTGCCTTACCTTGTGTCTGAGTAACTAAGTGTGTGCCATTTGGCATATTTGTAGAGTGCTACCTGGTGTTTTCTCTTGCAGTGATGGGGGTGTAAATGCATCCCTAAGAGGCCTTCTTTCAGTAGAGTGGATTTGTATAAATAGGCCCCATGCTGGAGCTGAGGACATGTGCGCACGTGCGCAGAACAGCTCGCCATCTGAGAGTGCCTACATATATGAGTCAGACATACTGATTAAATATTCAGTAATGAGTGATTAATATTCAGTATTCCCTTTGAGCATCTGTAAATAGCAGCTTAGTTGAACTCATTTGGTTGTGTGTGGAAAGTTCAAAGGTTAACAGTGTAGTCTGTTACCATGTCAGCGTGTAATTAGGATGATGAAAAAAGCGGTATGATGGGGAAACATTCAGCTAAGGTCATGCGAGGCACAAATCATTTTGCTACATGTTTAAGTATGAGTGTTGGGGTATATTTTACCTCTTTCAAATTACTCATCCCATTTAAAGACTGGAACCAACAATGAAGAGCTCCATTGTTGTCCAAAATTAATTCAAGCACACAGATTGGCCACATCGTTACCCTTTACGACATGTGACTTCTTTATGATGAACATGCGCACTATAGTTTATTTTGAGTTAATCCCACATACACCCCTCATTTCTTTATATTTTGCTTTCAAGAAGCCAGATTTTCTCATAATTTAGTGAGAAACTATTCTCCAGGCTTTCTGAAGGTCTTTCAAACATTTTCTTTGGACATTGGCTGCTTTTTCACTCATTTTCAGTCCAGTCCTTGTACCTGACCATTTTCAGAGGAATGTTTTGTTGTTCGTTGACCTATGAATCATTCAAGCATAAAAAAGGCACCTAACTCAAGGGATGAACCAGTGTTGTGTCTACACATCACAGACAACCTAGCAAAGACCCAGTTTTAAATTGTATCTTTAGTCACTTTGTTACTAGCAACCTCTCTCAAAAAAAACAACTTTGTTTCCATTTCTTTAGCTGAATCTATGAAAAATGCAGAAGATAACACAACTTGACAGGTATAAAATAGTATTTTTGCACCAACAAGGTGATTCCCATGGAGCTATTAGCCAAAATCTTGGCATATCTCAGCATGGTGTGCAGTGTGTCCTTAAAAAATTTGAGGAAACTGGACAAGTGGAGGACAAAAGAAGAAGTGGCAGGCCTAAAAAAACACTATCTAAAGCAGATGAGCAGTATGTGAAAGTGATGTCCTTAAGAAATAGGAAAACTTCCAGCAAAGACCTGACACAGGACCTGAGAGATACATCTGGCCCTTCAGTTGATCCATCTACTGTTCACCGAAGCCTCTTCAAAAATGGTCTCAGTGGAAGGCTGGCTGCCAAGAAGCCATTCTTAAGGAAAGGAAAGAGGGAGAAAAGGATGAGGTATGCCAGATTACACAAGAACTGGACTGAAAATCAGTGACAACAGGTCTTATGGAGTGATGAATCCAAATTTGAAAATTTTGGTTTAAATCATCAATATGTACAGAGGAGGTCAGGAGAGATGTGTACCACAGTGAGTGACTACAGCCATCTGTGAAACACGGTGGAGGCTCTGTCATGGTTTGGGGCTGCATTTCAGCCACTGGTGTTGGTGATCTTGTCAAAATTGATGGAATTATGAATGCAGAAATATACCAACAGATTTTGATCCACCATGCAATACCATCTGGAAAGAGTCTGATTGGCTGTGCTATAAAACATCATGCTGCTATAAGATTTGTTCCTCATCCCCAGCTGAAAATACTTCCTAACAAATACACAATTTACTACAGTTTGAGCAAACCCAGTGCCTGCCTATTACTAAATTAAATGAGGGAGTCTCTTTTGAAAATGGGCGTAAATATTTCTGACCTTTTTCAGAAGATTTACATGAATTCAGGACGAATAAATGGCAGTGAAGTCAGAGCCATTTGTCAGGCAATTACCCGTAGTAAGTAGCTTAGGATATTGAAAGACAGACACAATTCGTGAGGCACACTGCACAAAGGAGTTTATTCCCAAAAATTTCGGCAGGTATTTATTTGTGGTTTGCATGGAGATCCCGTGCCTACCCCTTCAAATTTGAAACAGCAAGTTTTCAGGTTGTGCAGACTGCGCTTCTTGTTAATGATTGGGTCTTTGCTTTTTTGGAACCCCACATAAATCATTTCCTTTTTCCCTTCTTACAAGACATACCAATATTCAGATAATGAATGCGTTTATAATGGCCAGAAGAATAAAAAAGCAAATACAAAAACAGCACATATAGCATATAGGGAGTTTTAACTTAGAGCCAGTATTTCCATGTGCCTGCTACAGTGTTTGACAGTGAACTGAGATTGATCACAGCCCCACCATGGCAATGGTAAAGGTAATACTCTCCTGTCTGCAGCCCTGAAAGATTAATGTTCTGGAAAACTAAAGAAACCCTGCAATGAGCTAAACAATAGCTTTCCCCTTCTGTCTCTGCTCTTACAATGACCTAAAAATTCTTAGCATTTTATACTCCATCCTTTTTCACTGCAGATCAATGAAGTAGAGTCACACACACTTTTGTTAATCTTCTGCTTATAGATCAGTTCTGGACTGGTACCCTATTGTCACTAATCTTAATGTACTTCATAGATTTTTCAACCTAGAAGTATTGACCTGGCTAAAGTGTACACATCCCAGGGTGTCTGTCAAATGATGATATAGAGTAGTTAAGTGTGTACAGGTGAAAGCCCAGTGGGTCACAAAGTTACTGGTTGTTCTATGTTGGATTAGTTCAGCCATGTGTTTAATAAGTTATACCGGAGTTTGTTGGGGGGACCAAAGGTGGATTTTGTTGTGGTTGATAACCTGGGAAATATATCCTCCCTAGGGAAGATGGGATGATTTTAATATTACCTGCACTAGTCAGTGTTTTTAATTCTGTACAGAGCTCTTATGTAGGTATTTTTTCTCCCCACCTCAGTAATCATACAGCCACCATTATCTACGTTTTTTTGGCAACCTCTTTTGTCTTTCTGTTTTTTAAATCTGGCTGACGTTTGTTTGGCTGACAGTCTGCCTTTACAAACATTTGTGAATGAATGAGTCATTCTAAAGAGCTTGCTGAATTTGAGCATGGAATTGTAATAAGATGCTATGGTTGCAACAAGTCTTCCCTCCCAGATATTCCACGATCAAGTGTAAGTGGTATTATTGCAAAGTGGAAGTGTTTAGGAACCACAGCAACTCAGCCACAAAGTGGCAGACCATATAAAGTTACAGAGTGGGGTTGCCGAGTGCCGAGGAGTATCGTGCATAAAAGTCGCCAACGCTCTGCTGACTCAATAACTGCAGAGTTCCAAACCTCCCCTGGCATTAACATCAGCACAAAAACTGTGCACAGGGAGCTTCGTGGCATGGGTTTCCATGGCTGAGCAGCTGCCTGCAATCCTTACATCACCAAGCACATTTGTCAGATGGAGAGGTGTAAAGCATGCCGTCACTGGACTCTCGAGCAGTGGAAATATGTTCTGCGGAGTGGTGAATCAAGCTTCTCTATCTGGCATTCTGATGGATGAGTCTGAGTTTGGCGAATACCAGGAGAATAGTACCTGCCTGACTGCACTGTGCCAGCAGTAAAGTTTGGTGGAGGAGGAATGAACTAGAATGGAGACTGCGAGCCAGACCTTTTTGTCCAACATCAGTGTCTGACCTCACAAATGCTCTTCTGGATGAATGGGCAAAAATTCCCACAGGGACACTCCAAAATCTTGTAGAAAGCCTTCCCAGAAGAGCGGAAGCTGTCATAGTTGCAAAGGCATGGGGGCCAACTCCATATTAATGCCTATGGGTTTAGGATGGGAGGCCATAAAATCTCCTTTAGATGTCATTTGCAGGTGGCCCAATACATTTGTCTATATAGTGTAGATTGGTATGGTATACACCTAATTACACCTAATAAAAAGCAGGTTATTAACAAGTTAAACCAGATACAAACCAATGATATATTTCTGCTATAAAATGAGTTTAATGTGTTATATACTATTAGTGTGATGTTTGATTTTATTTTGAAGTACCCGTGGTACTTTTACAGCCATTCTGTTGCTGTTAGAAATTCTTGTGATTGGGGAATACAAATTAGAGTCTGACATGTTTTTCCCACCTGTGGAATAGTCCTTTTAAGTGTTTACATTTTTTTGGAAATGTATACACTTCACCATTGGAAATCCAAACAGACAAGGAGGAATTTTCATATAAAGAAATGCTCAACACAATTCTACCAAATAAGAAGATATAATTGAACAATTACCAGCGCAAGACAGGAGTAGAACCTGGAACATGTAATCTTTATTTCACTGTGTTTAATGGACCAAATTACAAAGGGACAAAGTAATTGGGGTTGCTCCTGTTGAGCCCATAGGGAATTGTTCAAGTCTACACCTCCCTGTCTTTCAAACACTGTTGAGTTGTCTGGACCTAATGCATTGTACCAGGGGGTGTTTTGTACAAAAAAGCTGTGATGACTCACTTTAAGCTTCCTACCCTAAGGACAGATACAGTTAGCAACTAGCTGGTGAACATTTGGCAGCTAAAGAGTCACATATTTCCCTCAGCAAATGTTTGTGCTTGTGCATGTGCTTGTATGTGTGTGTGTGTGTGTGTGTGTGTGTGTGACCCTAGTGGACATGTGGTCAGTCGGCTGCATCTTTGGAGAAGTGATAAGAGGGACAGTGCTGTTCCCTGGGACTGACCGTATCCTTCCTCCCTCTGCTAGAAATGGAAACCTGAAGACAGCAGGGACCCTGCAGCATTTTGTCGAGGGCAGTTATGAATGACTCCAAAGCGCATCGAGCATCATGCGTTTTGGCATTGACACGCTGAGGGAAAGACACCTCGAAGTGTTAGTGTGAATCCAACTGCTTGCTAAAGAGCCATGGATAAGAGTCTTAGTGGATTAAAAAAAACACCTCACTGGGCACTGGGTGGATCATGACCAATGTGAAATAGAGACAAAACGGAGGTGGAAGCGTGAGACGTTCCAACAAAATGAAGTAATAGGGATCTCTGGTGGCCTCTGGCAGCTCTCTGCCCTAACTGGCACTTGGTGTGAGAACACTGGGAGGGGAGGGGTCGTTTGGAGTGTGTGGAAGGGTAAGAGAGAGAATATTTGTGGTAAAGAGGGAAGTGAAAGGCAAGCTGAAACAAGTATATTGGACACACAGCTACGTTTACAGTGTACACGTATCTTGTTAATCAAATCAATCATGTTTTCATCAAGAGGTTCATCAACATGTGCTTCTATGACCCAGGTCTTGTAATTTTTATTTTTTTTTAATATAAAAAAAAGAAATAAAAGAGAAAATCTGTTTTTATAGAATTTATTCAATTTTTTTCATAATTTGGTGAGTAGAAGGGATGCATACGGAGGTCAGCAGGTTTTATTTCCTAATGGATGTTTCTTTTGGGGTTGAGTAGGACACAGCTAATTTGAAATTAGAAATTATTTATTTATATTGGTCACAGTGCTTTGTAGCACTGCACTTTTCCCATTGGTTTTGTTAACACCAACTTTTACCAGGAAGTCAAAAGCTAAAACCGCTTTCAAATGGGAAATGAAATCAGTATTGTATGAAGGTGGTACCTGAGTGAACACAGAGGGTGCAGGGTGACAGGATGCTACGTAATCCATGTGTGTTTCCCTTAACCTTGGCCTTCCACACCAGACATTGATCAGTGGAACAAGGTGATCGAGCAGCTGGGCACGCCCTCACCAGAATTCATGAAGAAGCTTCAACCCACAGTGAGGAACTATGTCGAGAACCGGCCAAAGTACGCAGGCCTCACCTTTCCCAAACTCTTCCCTGACTGCCTTTTCCCTGCTGACTCTGAGCACAACAAACTCAAAGGTGAGAGCCTGTAATTATACATAGGGAAACCATGAATTTAGGCTAATGTAGTTTAGCCACTTCATTAGATTCCAGTAACGTGCTTTTAAGGTCACCTGGACTTTGATTTCAGTTTTGCACATCTATGTATTTTGTGATTCTGTGATTTGTAACATTTCTTCTGATGATAATATTTTGGCTAATTAACAAGCATTGAAGCAGAGGGTGCAGCCAATTATCCCTCAGATGGGATATAAGACTAATAAGACTTGATATAAATAATAACAGAAATATGATGTCGGTCATTAAATAGAGAGTCTTCTTTAGGGTCGCATCATAGCACTTACCACTTTGACAGGTAAGCTGTCATTGCTTAGTAGTGGTTCCATTTTATACATTATAAGTGACTTTCCTTAAAACTTAACTTTTCATCCAGTACATCAGGTCATCAAACTGGTCACAATACCTTGGTCTATGAGCCGCATAATTTATGGCATTTGCATGTTAATGCTTTAAACATGCTATTCTTATTCTTAGCATTAAGCTCTGTGAGTAGTGTAACCTAGCAGCTAAGATGGCTGTAAATTCATGTTCATTTAATATAAACTATGCAGTCCTGTGAAAAACTAAGAACACCCTTACTGCTTCTGTCAGTTTCTGCATCTGAACAAACCACAAGACTTCTGGAACAATGTCCTTTAGACAGATGAGACCAAAGTGGAGATCCATCCATCCATCCATCCATTTTCTGCTACTTATCCAGTTGAGGGTCACAGGGGGGCTGGAATCTATCCCAGCTGTCATAGGGCAAGAGGCAGGGTAAACCCTGGACAGGTCACCAGTCTGTCGCAGGGCTAACACAGAGAGACAGGCAACCATGCACACCTAGGGCCAATTTAGAATTACCAATTAACCTAACCCCTAACCTGGAGAGAACCCACACAAGCACAGGGAGAAAATGCAAACTCCACACAGTAAGGCCTGCCAGCCAGTAGATTTGAACCCAGGACTTGCTTGCTGTGAGGCAACAGGGCTAACCACCACACCACCGTGTGGAGATCTTTGTCCATAATGCACAGCACCACATTTGGTGAAAACCAAACACAGCATATCGGCACAAACACCTCATACCAACTGTCAAGCATGGTGGTGGTGGGGTGATGATTTGGGCTTGCTTTGGATCCACAGGACCTGGGCACCTTGCAGTCACTGAGTTGACCATGAACTCCTCTGCATACCAAAGTATTATATAGTCCAACGGCTACAGCTTGGCCCAAACTGGGTCATGCAACAGGACAATGATCCACACAGCAGCAAATCTACAACAGAATGGCTGAAAAAGAAAATAACCAAGGTGTTGCAATGGCCCAAAGTCCAGACATCAACCGAAATTCCTCCATAATGATGTGAGAGACTGATAAAGTCATACAGAAACCATTACTTCAAGTTACTGCTGCTAAACGTGGATCTACAATCTACTGAATCATGGGGTGTACTTAATTTTTCACAGGACTGCAAAGAGTTGCGTGAAAACTTCCCTTTTCACAGGACTGTATTTTTACACCTTACCTTTGGGCCTCCTCTGAGTCTCAGTAAACTGCAGTATGTGAATCCTATACGCAGTGAGCTGAATTCAATCTACTTCTTATGCAGAGCGTTAACTAAGATATTTTTTCTTTGTTCTGTCTCAGCTGAGGACTGAAGAAGTCAAAAACATTTCCAGTGAGCTATAACAAAACATACTTTTTTTTTTTTGCTACCCTGCTCCTACATCAAAGCGCTCTACTGGTGAAATTCTAATGAATCACTTTTGTATTCGAGCTGCTTCCTGCTGGAGTGACATTGTTAAAGGAGATACACCCAGAAAGAG
The DNA here is from genome assembly GCA_015106735.1 of Paratilapia polleni. NCBI lineage: Eukaryota > Metazoa > Chordata > Actinopteri > Cichliformes > Cichlidae > Paratilapia > Paratilapia polleni. The sequence goes on along the minus strand of VUQI01026241.1, from coordinate 8,328 downwards.
AGACAGAGAGAGATGGTGTGAGACCGAGTTGAAGTGTTTCTGTTTTGTATGTTTTGTTCTGTGACAGGTAGGAACTGAGTCAGACATGAGAGAGACATCCTTTGGGCTTTAGTTATTTTGAACTGTAGGAGGAGGAAGAGGCATGGTACTGTAGGATAGGGGGAATGAAAGAGAGGCAGGTAAGGAATAAGGAAAGGTGGAAGGAGAGACATAGAGGAGCTATTTTACAAGTGTATCATCTTTTTGATGCTGTGTTGATGCTCAAAGGGTGCACCCAACTCATCTGTCTGTACTTGCTTCAGTTTCTTCAGTCCTATGCTGCAATAGATCTATTTATATTGAAGGTCAGTGTGTAGGAGAGAGGATGTCGTGTTGTTTTAGGGTTTAAATTTCAGATCAGTTCAAGAGGGCCTGAGGATAGAGAGTGTGTCCAAGTGAGTAACTGGTAATGCTCATTGAATTTTTGCTTGTAGATGCTAAATTCACTGCATTCTACATAATGAACTACGTTTAGAAAGTGGCAGCAGGTAATTTCTCCGCTCATACAAATTAATAGTCGACTGAATATGCCAGTAACAAATACACCTAATGTTTCATCAACAGAAGATATATGCGACAATGACAATTTCATTAGAAAATCTAAATGTAGAGCTATCTGGATGGTTGATCATTAAAGAATTATCTACCAATACCAAGATTTCAATCAATCTGCTGATTAAATACTTAAAACACAGTTCAATGAAGGAATTTTGCTTTCTATGGTTTAAAAAACAAACAAACGTGAATTAAAAGAAAAGTTTGAAATTATTTATTAATAACAACACCAACAATTACAATAATTTTATTTGTAAAACACTTTTTAAAACACACAGTTGCAAAGTGCTTCACAGTTTGGATGAAAACACACATTAAAGAGGTGTACATATCCCAACATACAAACACACAGTCCAGCCTAAGTTCATACAGACATACTTCATCAAAGTATGTGTGCGAACGATTCAGGAAAAGCTAACCTATAAAGATGAGTTTTCAAAGTGGTTTAAAACAAACCACTGATTCCGTCTACCTGATGGGCTGAGGAAGGCTGTTCCAAAGTTTACATGCTACAACTTCAAAAGTGTGGTCGCCTCTGGACTTAAAATAAGAGTCTGGAACAGTCAGAAGACGTCTATCCGATGGCCGGAGAGGCCGACTGCTGGAATAAGGTCTCAGCAGATCAGCTATATGAGCAGGAGCCTGGCCATGTAGGGCTTTATATGTCATTAATAGAATTTTAAAATGAATTCTAAATTTCGCAGGAAGCCAGTGATGTGAAACAAGAACAGATGCACGATTGCTGGCTAGTTTTTGTTAGCAGCCTAGCTGCTGCGTTCTGGACTAATTGAAGACAGGCTAGGGAGGACTGAGAAATGCATGTGAAAAGTGAGTTACAATAGTCTAGGAGAAAATTAAAGTCACTGCACGAAAAGTTTCAAATTATTGGCAGTATAGGTTTGAGTTTTGTAATGTTTCCTAGAGGAAAGAAATGAGACTGGATGAGCTGAGAGATATTAGACTCAAAATTCAAAGGTTGGTCATAAAAAATACGAAGATTCATAGCAGGTGGTCTGATATTGCTGGTGAGAGGACCAATGTAATGATTGGCCTCCTTAGAGAAGCTAAGGATTGTCAGGATTGAGATCGAGGAAATTTTGTTAAGGCAAACAAAACAAACTGAAAAAAGTACTTCCAGGACACAGTTGACACTTTAACTGTGTTCTTATTCTTATTCTTATTCTTATTCTTATTCTCTAAGCAAAGGTAGTACAAAAATTTTTATTATACAACCTGATGTTTCATAATAATAATTCACTAAATCTTGGATCTTGATTACCTTTTCGTAAACTGACCATTTGATTATCAGATTATTCATTTTAGCTCTAATAACCACACTACATGCTTGTATATATTTCAGATGGTACCTATATAATTTATATTAACTCATGGTTAAAATTAAACCAAAATACTCTCTTTGGAAATTGACTGTTATCAATCACACTGCATTGCTGCGAGATTCTGGTTTCTAATGACAAGCTCCTGTTGTTAATTATGCTCTTTAATCCCCGACATTTCTCGCTCTCTCTCCTCTCTCTTCCTCTCTCTTCCTCGGTTTCTTCCTTTTTGTGCTGTCTGTTTGGCATATTTTTCTTGCCTCTTAAAGTCATCGAAATATTGTTGTTTTCTTTCAAATATTTTTCAAACTGCAGCAAGCCAGGCTAGAGACTTGCTGTCTAAGATGCTGATCATCGACCCTGCTAAGCGGATGTCGGTGGATGAGGCCTTACAGCACCCCTACATCAACGTGTGGTATGATCCGGCTGAGGTGGAGGCGGTAAGTAGGCCTTTAGCAGAGCTGTTTATTGATCACCATCCCAGGCTGAATCCTGTTCCCCTGTGTTTGAATTGTATGCACTGATAGTGATTTATAACACAAATAAGATACATTTCTAATAGTTTTTGTTATTTTTGTTCACATCTCATTTTTTTCATACTTATGTTTTTAGGCTTTAGTTGAGAACTGAAAGATTTTGTACATTTTGTAAAATAACCCAAAGTGTTCGCTAGCAGATTTTGATGCTGTATTGTGAAAGAGTGATTTAGTGTGTTGTTCGGTCTTGTAACGTCAGAGTGGTGGTGTTTCTGGTTGATTTGGTGAAGTCTAACGTCTTCATCAGTGCCTCATTAGTATGAGGTGACAGTGAGATTGGGAAAAAGCCATCTGCAGCCCGATAAATCTTTACAGATACCACTTCTGCTTGAAGCAATACAAGTGGAAGTGGTAATGAGAGCATGACCAGCTGATGAATGTCAGTGTTGCTGTTCTGCTACGTGAAATATCCTGTTGCTTTACTGTAGGATTTTACACACACACACACTCATTGTATAGTAATTCTTATTCCTTTTTAGAATATTTCATGTCCGTGCACTTGTCTAGTCATCTAGTGTCTGACGGTTTTAAAGATGAGATTGTTGCTACTGTTTATGTAGTATGTATGATATGGCTGTGAATGGCATTTCAACATGTTTTCTGCTGTTTTCCCCTTCTCTATTGTCACCTCATCCTGATGAAGGCCAGAGATAACATCCAAATATCCATGGTAAATACCAAACTCCCTACATCAAAGAAACTAATACAATTGGACTTCTTCGACTAAAGAGTCTAAATGAAAGAAGATATTTGGTCACATGCAGTTCAGTGCTCCTGCCACATCTGAAGATATTTAAGATGAAAAGAGAAAAGAGATATAAATGATATGCATAATACAAAGGGAGGAGTGGTGAATGCCACGATTCCTGCATCATCACAACTAGGTCACAACTACGGACTGTATATAAAAGATAGACAAAGCTTCTGGGTCTGAAAAGTGAAGCCAATGCAGAAACGCCTCTGGTTGTCCTGTTGTATTGAAGTCTGTGGGAAAATGACTGTTCACTTGATCTATAATCAAACTTTACCAATTAGTTTATAGCACTGTCAATAGTTTAAAGTCTTTTTAATACATCATGGCGTTCGTTATGTAATTTATGGTCCTAAACACGATAAAGCAGGTGTTTTAGGGCAGGCCAACCTAGTGATTGACATATGAGCAAACGGTGTTGTGCATTTCTTAGTCAGTTCCGCTCCTTGCTCTTCACCTTACAAATCAACATGCAACAGACATCAGAACAGATATCCACCGAATAATGGGTCACATCATGGTGGCTACGTCTATCTTTTATATACAGTCCATGCACTGAACACAGATTTTAGTGGAGATTTTAGTCATTGTCAAACTGCACATGCATCACACTTTACAACTGAACATAGACCAAAACACCTTAGCCAAAGGGAACATTTGTTTTACCTGTTCATAAAGAAACTCATAAAATGTATGTTTTAGGTAATAGAATACAAGTTTTTTTTTAATTGAAATTTTTTTTATCCTCACTGTATCTGCAAGTAGGAAATTTATCTGATAAATTCTTAGCTGCCCACTTCCACAGCATTAACATCTGTGAACATCTGTGTTTGTCCTGCTGTGGCTGCTCAGTGCTGACCCATAACAGTCCCTTCAGGGTTATACCAAAGAGATTTACTGGTGGTCCTCTAACTTGCACTGACAAAGAGGGGAGGATTATGATGTGGGAGTGTGGGGAAGGATCACTGTCAATGAGTAGTTAGATGGGCTGACTTGATGCCAGACAGCATATTTGTGACCTAGTAGATGAGATGACAGTTCCCATGGGGTGGAGAGCAAAGGCACCGGATGCTTTCTTATATCACTCTCTGTCAGTTGTTTAATCCTGATAGCAAAAGCCTTACATATTTTGAGAGATTTATGTGTGTTGATTGCAGACACTGAATTTATATAGAATTTTACGTAACAAATAAATTACTGTTTAATTTTTTTGAAATTAAATTCATAATCCACATGTGCCAAACCTTTAGGCCCGGCATGTTTTTTATTTGCAAAACTGTCAAATTATTCCAATAGTCCGATTTTTTTCCCCCTTCCATCCACACATTTTAATGATGCAAATTTGAATACGTTATAATGTAATCTTGTAAAATCTTCTACCTGAGGTATTTTCTGTGGGTGTTGTACTTGGGAGTAATGTTGATTGGACTGTTTAGCTGAAATGTTACTAAAATGGAGCATGCTCTCTCTTCCCTTTAGCCTCCACCTCAGATCTATGACAAGCAGCTGGATGAAAGAGAACACTCCATTGATGAATGGAAAGGTGAGTGTTGCTCATCCAAGCTAAAAATAGAAACTGAACGAAGCACTGATATGGAAGCATGGTAAGCGGCTATGTATTATATGTGCTATAATGTAACAGTTTATCAGACATATTCAGTCCTTTTTACTGTTGCTTTACATCCAGGTAACCTTGTTTTTTTAGTAACAAATGGCCATTTGAACAATGTCTGCTTATATCTGTACCGATTATTTATTTTTATTATTATTTATCATTTATTCGTGCCACTTAGTGTGTTTGACTGCCTTTTTTGCTCTAATTTTAGTGTGTTTTACTGCCTTACAGAACTAATCTACAAAGAGGTGATGAACTTTGAGGAGAGAACGAAGAATGGCGTTGTGAAGGGACAACCTTCACCTTCAGGTACTCTCAGTGCATAAGCCTAATCGCTCTGTAAGTGAATTTACTATAACCTTACTGGAGTTATCCCTTGTAAATAGAAAAACCCATTGTGCTGTTGTGTGTCTCCGTCCCTTGCATCTCAAGTTAAATGTTGTTCAGTTCAGTGACGTCATTTTGTGCCAAGTGATTTGCAAAGACAGCTAATCAGTGATTGCTAAAAATGCTTCTTAGTACAGAATAGTTTGACTGCTTTTATGACTGTATGTTTATATGTATTACATATTGTGACTTGAGGTTTGGGTTTTGTGGGGCCCATCACAGGAAATATCAGATGTGCCTGTAAAGCACCTCAGAGGAAAAAAACTGCAGTTCTTATGATGTGCCACAGGATGGCAGTATAGAGTCATTTTGAGCAGACCTGCCAGCCTTTGCTGTGATCCATCTAAAAATGTCTCACTGCCAGTTTGAAACCACAACCATGCTGCATAAAAACAAGGAGTGGGTAGATTTTGAAGATTCGAAACACAAACAGAAGAAATTATACAGAAACAGAAGCCTCAGATCAGAGGAGGCAACTGTCTTATCTTTCACTGTCCTTTGAACAAAAGTGTGTGGAAATCTTCCTCTCTTAGAAAGCTTATAAACCATCAGCTACTATTAGCTGGGCCAAAAAAACACCTTTAGTAACAAATATAACTTATAGTTCAAAAACCATTTAAACTGTCCTCCTTTTTACATCCCTACAAGCTGAAATATTTCACTTCATTTTCTCCACTCTGCCTCCCTCGCCCCGTCTCTTGCAAATTCATGACCTCCATCTTTCTTCTTCTTTCCATCTACTTGTAATTAAGCAGATGGGCCGCTCTGTAGCCTCTGATGCTGAGGATATCAGACGCAGTGCAGGAGCTGCAGACGGCAGTGTTTCACTGCAGCAGGAAAACAGAAGACCTGAGATCGCGTGTGTGTAGATTATAGCATATTTAATGTTGTTAATAGAGATTTTATTGGTCCAGTGCTACAGTATTTATTTGTATGACACTGTGCATTATCTGTATTATTATTAAGGACCATGTTTTTGTACTATTCATCACACAAGCCTGAGAATATGAAAAAATGAACAGCAGTTCACTGAGTGCAGAAGATGTGTGTGGGTGTGACACTGTGATATAATTCAGACCTTTTTTAGAAAGAGTTATAATCCCATATTACTGCTTTTGCCAGAGTTTCTCTAAAGATTAGTAACATGAAGTAAGGATTTAATCTCCCATTTTATAAATCTTTACTTAACTATTGTGGTTTCTCCCATGGACCTTTATGCTTTGCTCCTCTCACACGTGAACTTTTAACCGCTGTGTCCGATGCATTTCACTCACCCTACAAGAACTGATGCTAGCTATTTATCTTGCTCTGTTTAAGCAGTTGCCTCCAACAGGAAACAGACACAAACAGCAGATTCACAGTTTGCCTACAGTGTGCGTGTTCTCTGCACAAATCATTGTCTTTGGGCTGTTTCCTACATCCACTCTGTTCCAAAGTCGTTTTTTAAAGGCTGACAAAGCAGGAACCAACTTCATAAAGGTATAAATTGTTCACTGCATGCTAATAGACAGAGAGCGTACTCAGCTTTCCAGCAGAGCTGCTGAACTTAATTTGCGGTGAAGAGGTGTACTACTGCATGCAACTCTGCACAAACTTTTAATTGACAGTCCCCAGTCAACAGTTACACATATGTATACAGAGCAACACATGGCAGCAGCCATTATGCAATAAATTAAAAATTGATCATGTTACACACATTGTTGATACAACACACAAGTTTAAATTAGGCTGCTGGACATTGGATATGAATTCACTTTTTATGCATCATATCAATATCATATCATAATCATATCAATGACCCAATAAATTATGCATATAATTTATTGGGTCATTGATGTTCAATAGCAGCAGTTTTGTTAATGCCTCAATATTTGTTGCTTCTATTGGGCTCATGATGCTTTTGGGGAAGTACCCCAAGTACCCTAATGCATCTATCTTTGAGTTCAAAACAAGATCATTGTAAGATAACTGGAGTGACATTTAAAAGACCTCCAAACCACAGACTGTATAAAACATGGGCCTAGCCACCATCACATCACCCACTGGTTTTGGGACATGCATCTTCAAGTCTCAGAATACTGAATACTTCCTAAGAAGGGGGAAACTATCCATAGGGGCCAAAACCGTTTTTGTACCAAGCTGTAAATAAGCTTCTTAATGCGTTAAAGTTTGGCATTTTAACATGGGAGTCTATGGGGACTGACTCTCTTTTCAAGTGGCCACCGGAGGAAATGGCACCTCTGCGTTTACCGTATTTTTCAGCTCCAGGGGTTGCAGCTTGTTTCAAACAAACAGACAAACAAGCAAAAAATTACCTGCAACTGCATGAAGACATAAATCCTTCTATTGTATAGGTCTGTAATAAAATGCATAACCATCCAATAGCCACTTGGTGGCATGTAAATGACTGCAACAAGCACACGCTTATGAATTGCTGAAACACTGCAGCCTTTAACGATATTTCCTGTGGAACCCACTGGACCCAAAGCTTAATTACCTTTGTTTCATTATAGACGCACTGTGATTGTGATGTCCCGCAGATGTTGTAAATGTTGTTGATGTCTCTATCTCATGGAACAGCTATATTCAGCATTTATCTCACTGTATTCTCTGTGTGCACTTGTTAAAAAAAAAAATCTCCTACTGCTGTATTTCTCTTGCTCCCGTCTTTGCCAGGACTCCTTTACGTTGTAACCCCCCGCTGCTGTTGATTCCCTTAGCACAGGTGCAGCCGTGAACAGCAGCGAGAGCCTCCCTCCCTCCTCCTCAATCAACGACATCTCCTCCATGTCCACCGACCAGACCCTGGCCTCAGACACTGACAGCAGCCTGGAGACCTCTGCAGGACCCTTGGGGTGTTGCAGGTGACTAGCCGCCTGCCTGCGCAACCCCATGTTCTTCCGAAGGTGAAGAACCCAACAAAAATGAACACCGGAAAATACAAAAAAGCAAAGAAAAAAAAAAGAGTAAAGATCAAAAATGAATATATTAAGAACAAAAACATGAGTTATGGAAACACAAAATCTGAAATTATGAAATCTAAAGCCTGTGCATTGTCACTGAAAAACAGCAGTGGTATTCAAGTAAATGAGCTCAGATATATGTTAA
>VUQI01026240.1:8511-22388 GCA_015106735.1 Paratilapia polleni | reverse complement strand
CCATATACTTTAACCCCAATCCATTTCTGAGCCTAACCAAGTACTTGCGGTGTATAAACCTAACCAAACGGTGTGAAACTGAAAGTCAAAAGCAAGTGATACATTGTATATACATTGTTCCATAGTATACATTGTTCCACACTCAGCCTTTTGGCCGTTATGAGTACACCACGTGGGTATTTGTGGAGAATTTCATGTAGCTGTATGTAATCAGAATAATGAGCATAAGTATGAAAACATGCAGTCTGAGGCAGAGTATTGGTCTTGTTTTGACCAGCAGTTCTAGCTTTGCAGGCTTTGGCAGTCAGCTTGTGGTTGATACTTCAGTAGTTCTCAGATAGCTCATGTGAAACTCTTTACCCAGTTAGCTGATCATAATTACAGTCAAAACAAAGATTTCACTCAGATCCTTAGTTTCTCACACATAACAGTGCAAGTGCTAAGTGTACAAGCTGGAACACTTTATACGAGACATGGACTTTTTCCACCTCTGATCAATCAGTAGGGTATGCTGATCACTTAGTCTCCTCTGCATCACATATTACTCCTAAAATATTTAATGCATCATTATAAGAGAGATGTTACACAATATTTTCTGCCCCTCTTGTGAATATTTCCAATCAATGCACTATAGCACAATCTTTCATGTTTTGGATTGCACCCACATCTGTGACCTTTTTGCCCTGGACAGTCAGTGGGTGAATAGCTCACATTGTGGTGCTTTGTTGTGAAGAAGACACAGCAGCAAATGTTGACCCTAGATTTTTAATTAGCTAACCTCAAGCTGCACAGAGCCTATTTATCATTCTGCTGTGTTGATAAACTTCAGGTGTCAGCGGTGTTTGCGACTGTATAAGTAGCCCCAGCATACAAAGCTGATAGGTTAAAAAAAATATTAGCATCAGTTGGCCAAAAAGATCCCCTTAATTTTTTCTATCTATGCTACACCTGCAGCATGGCTTCATCTGAGTGAGCACACATTTTACAGAGAACCGTCGAAAATGCTGCATGTGATGCAAGAAAACACCAGTAGACAAATTAAAGCCATATGTGGTGGAGGAGAAAAGGAGAAGAGGGCATTTAGAGGAAGTGTATAAAATCTCAGCCTCTCTCCCTTTCTCTGGGGAGGTACGTGAGCCAGTCTACCATGGCTAAACTGCGGTGAAGCACAATGCTGCAGAGATTAACTCTGGCCTATATCTTCAGATCGCTGGCGTGGCTATGAAACACAGAGAGGCAGTGTAAGAGTGTAAGAGAGGGATTACAGCAGGAGGGTAACAAAAAAGACATGGAGTAAAAAAGCTGGAACATCCCATTTCTGGATAGCATTTCACCTTTTACATTACATTAAAGGGAAATCCATTTTCAGGAAAACAGGGCATTTGGAGTAGATTAGGGACAGAAATCTTAAAATGACAGAAAGCCTTCATATAAATATGAAATGTACAATATATGTGCAGTAAGGTTCTGTTCTGGGACTTTGCCAGTCCTTCCATGTGCATACATGGAAAGCCAAGGTGGACAGAGCAGATGCAAGTAATCAGTGACAATAGATGTGGTACTTATTTAGTCAGAAACAGCATGAACAAGGAGGAGCTGGGGTGAAGGTGGGTTGCAAAGTGGCTTGCAGATGTGCTACAACAGTGGGGAGGCTAAAACAACTTAAATAGCGCGCCCACAAGAATTTACCCATTGGATGTGTAGAAGGTTATTTGCTGAAACATCGGTTTATGTGGGCTCCCATCGAGATCTGCTAATCTGCCAGGGCTGAGCTTGACTGTGTAATTATTAATTTATAGGAGTTATTTAGTTTCCTTCTTTTATGATCAACATATCCCATATAAAAAGCTTTTCATAATTATGTATGATAAACTTGATTTCCCGAGTTATGGCCAAAACATGTTCTGTGAGGTCACTTTGACCTTTGGACGTTGTCCACCCAATTCTGATCTGTTTGTCTTTGAATCCAACATTTGTGCCAAATGTGAAGAAATTCTTTCAAGGGGTTCCTGACATATGTTCACAAGCATGTGATGACCATACAACCTGAAAACAAATACCTTCAGCCAGTTGCCAGTATTTTTAAAGTTGAGCAACCTTTCTAACCTGAAATGAGGGGGATACGTCCAACAGTTTTTGTACCTTTTCAAAGTCAACAATCTGACAAGCAAACCCACTTCATGCAGCAACTGGCCAAACGTGAAGAGGTGTGAATGTAGAATACAGAAAGTGAACTTCTCTATCAACTTTTAATTTTTCATTATCTGCATATGTGCAGCTGAGTAAAACTCCATGAATGCTTTTGATGGTGAAAAGTGCAAACTGTTACCTCCAGGTGAACAGTTATCACATCATGCTTCCCTGGCAGCTTTGTTTCCACTGTCTGAATGGCCATAGAGCAATACCATTTAGAACAACTTCAAGCACTAATGCCTTGAAACATGATCAGTAGCATTAATCTTTATTTAACATAACTGAAACTCTTGAGATTAGGAAACTTTTTTGCAAGAGTGTCCTGGACCAAGATAAGCAACATTAACCTTGCATGTTTTTCAGTGCGCTGCTTCACCATGCTGCTGATACTGGCTGAGATTCTTATGTATTCTTGTATATAAATACAGTGGTTAGAGCTATATTGAAAATGATGGGGTCATTGTTTATTAGCTTTCCATCAATGTATTTCATAAAATAGTTAGCAACTTAACATGAAAACACTGCTTAACCTCCCAACACCATCTGTTCAGCTGTTTCCAACTTATGCTACATGTGCTGCATTGTAAACAATGGAGGCAGAGCCACTCTACTGGACAAACTATGTGATAGAAAAATTTCTAAATAATAATAATAATACGTGAAGCATTTTATGTCCTCGTATTTGCATGGGTTCTTTCTGGGTACTCTGGCTTCCTCCCACAGTCCAAAGACATGCAGTTAGTGGGATTAGGTTAATTGGTAATTCTAGATTGGCCGTAGGTGTGAATGTGAGCGTGAGTGGTTGTCTGTGTTAGCCCTGCGACAGACTGGCGACCAGTCCAGGGTGTACCCCGCCTCTCCCCCTATGGCAGCTGGGATAGGCTCCAGCCCTGACCCGCAACCCTGAATAGGATAGGTGGAAGAAAATGGATGGATTTATCAGTCAGGTTCTACTTTCAAGCAATCTGTTATGGCCTAAAAAGTTCTTCATTCAGCTGCAAATAGTTTGAGAACTTTTCTACCTAAAAGCATTTTACAGTTTTTGCCTCTCTTTCACCCATTCTCACTCACACACCAGTGGCGACAGCAGGACAGTGCAAGCTGCACGCCAGCCATCAGGAGGAGCATGCGGTTCAATGTCTTGAACATGCACACTTCAGCATATTACTGAACAACCCGCTCTTCCACCTCAACCACTGGCTCTTACAACTGTCACACTGACATTATTTAAATGCTGGTTGTATTCTTGTTCACATGTGCTGTACTGTTACAGTTACTTTCAAAAAAGATTAATTTAATGTGAGTGAAATATGCACTCATTACTGTGAGGTAATAAGCCCTTTAATGCTCAAAACATTAAGTCACGCAGAGCAGCGTGACCTAACAATTGTGCTTTAACCAAGTTTGACTGAATGTCTGTGTCATTTTATCACTCACTGTTTCTCCTTCCTGCATGATGTCCACTGAAGCTCAGTAAGAAGGTCAGTAAGACCACTTAAAGGGTCACCGACCTTCACAAAGAATCTGTGATAAAATCACTAATCAGTGCTATTGTATAAGGTTTATTCCTTTAAGTATATCTGCAAGTGAGCGCATACACACATCCTTTATTTATGCAGTGTGTGACAAGTTGGCAAAATGACTCATTCTTTCTATTCTTTCCCTCCTGTCTCCCACTGAGGGATGAGTCAGAATACAGGAGAAATCTGGGAGAATAATAAACCATCCTGCACCCCCAAACAAGAAAAAAGGTTAGCACTCTCTTCTACTTCTGGCAATGAAACCACACTAAGATAATGTGACAAGAGACAAGGCTGGCTTTTGTCTCAGGAGCTTACTAAGTGACTAAAACTTTCATCTAACACTAACACACTGAGAAAAACAGCAGTGCCGAGCTAGTATTTTTATATTTGTTTTAGAAATAATGAAGCCAAATCGCACACTATCCACATTTAAACATACAGATACATACTGGCACACAAACAGACAACTTTTCCCTAGAGTGGGAGAGATCCATCTAGCTTAACACACCTCCTACTCATCTATCCAAATACCTAGTGCCATGACAACCCACTAGCAGCTCCTAAAGCAATGAGATTTCTATGCACATCATATGTCATTAACAGCACAAATCACGTGAAGGTTACTAGCAGGAAACTAATTATATCAGCACCCTAATACTTCTACCAGTCTATAACTGTCATATATATTTTTCCTCCATCTATGTACATCAATAAGACTACCTTTCATGTCTACAAAACTGACTTTACAGAAGAATTAATGTCTCCTGAAAGTAGTGCTAGATGACTTTCAGATGGCTCACTGTAACTTTTCAAAATCAGAGTCTTGCTTTAACTTCTCTATTAGATATTCAGAACTATGATGGTACTTTTATTATTGGGAGTGAATCAAAGTATCAGACAGTTCACAGACAGACTTCGAACAGGTCGCATGAGCTGAAGTGTTTCAACCTTTTACCTGGTTGTAGTAGTAGTAATGAAACAAGTCAAAATATAATAGGTGATTAACATGAATACAACTTCTATTTTTCATTTTATTTATCCTAAAACATATTATTTTATTAATAAATACCAGTTCCATATATTTGTATAATTTTACAATTACAATTGTTATATTTTATCTAAAAAAGTTAGGAAAAGTCATGTTTAAGCCAAGCCTGATGTTGCCTTACAGATAAAAGAATGGTATTATTGTCATTGTGCACATATTAGGCTGCTGACATTAGCATTAGCTCAAAGCACCACTGTCATCATATTCTCACACCTCCACTAGCATGGCTGTATACTCAGTCCTGTTGCTTAACTTAAGTTGAATAACAGAAACTGTTCAAGGACCCATCACTCCTTTTAAGAATTTGACTGAAATTTGAACCTCTTGATGTTTAAATTCCGGTGTTTTCAGTCCCATGGCCACAGGTATATAAAATCAAGCACCTAGCCACGCAGTCTGCCTTTTTAAAACATTTGTGAAAGAATGGGTCCTAAAGAGCTCACTGAAATCGGGCATAGTAGTGTAATGTAATAATGTATTGCAAAGCGGAAATGTTTAGGAAACACAACAACTCAGCCATAAAGTGTTAGACCACATAAAGTTACAGAGCAGGGTCGCCGAGTACTTAGGAACAGAGTGCATAAAATGCTCTGCTGACTCAGTAACTGCAGAGCTCCAAACCCCCTCTGGCATTAACATCAGCACAGAAACTGTGCGCCGGGAGCTTCATGACACGGGTTTCCATGGCAGAGCAGCTCCTGTAGGTGTGTATGTGGCCCAGTACTTTTGTCCATATGCTGTAGCTATACTTAAGCTCAGTTTTGCAGTGTATCTGCATGTTATTTGAGTATTTCCATTTTATGCTACCTCATACTTAAACTCCACTATAGTATTAATTATGCAATAATGTCATACATAACAGAGGGACCAAACCAGTATTTATACTCAACTACTTCAACTACCTTTTAATTAAGTAAAAGATCTGAATGCTTCATCGTGTACACCCCAGAGTACACTTATACATCAATGCAATTGGAGAAAAAAGATGAATGACTCCAGGTAAAAAAAAACAAACGAACAAAGTTTTTCAAGGGGTGTTAGGTTGCTCTTAAAGTTTATGTATTTTATCCCACTTTCACAAATATGATTCCCTCTTTGGGGGTAGAGTGATATCAGCGGTGACAGACTGTTCTCACTGCATAATGTAACTTTGTAACAATGCAAACTACTCTGAAGAATGTGGATACTTAATGCAGCTATCGTAAAGAGAGAGGAGATCTCTTTACAAGTCAAAAGCATTCAGCGAATTAAGTCGAAAATGTCTTTTTTTTCTTAACGTAATTTTTTTTTTTAAAAAAAGAAAAACTCCTTACCAAGCCATCCGGCACCAGAGTTGGGAACACACATGTCTGTCTCAGCACTGGGCAGGACAAAGCCCACTACAAACACCTCCACGCCATCTGACATGAGCGCCAGCCCGAGTACAAAGAACAGCTGCCACTGGAATCTCCCATGGCCGCACTCCTGCATGATCAACTCGTACTGCTGGGCGAGCTCCTCCTCATCTGCCTGTCTCTCATTTTCCAGTTCCTTGCGGCTCTTTAGGCTGTCAGAGACCGGCTGGCCCAGAGCCACCTGACCATCTCGTGGCTTCCCATCGTTGTATGCAGGCACTCCTTGGTACTCCCCCTCATAGATCTCATCTTCATCGTCGTGGCCCTCCGTGGCATCACTAGAGGCCCCGTCCTCGTCATTGGCTGTATTGTCAGCATAATGACCATCTTGTTGAGTGTACCTGTTGTAGTTGTTCTCTTCTTCATCCTCATTCTGGAAACGGTTGTAGCTGCGATGGGCTGAGTATTCATCAGAGGCTTGATCAACAGCTTTGCTGAAATTTTTGGCAGCTTGCCTTTTGGCTTCCTTAGCGATGTCCTTGGCACCTCTGACCAAGGAAGTCCTGTTGTTATGTGTTTCCTCCATCTTGGCACGAGGGCAGCTGGCACTAAATTCAGCTCTAGTGCACTTTTATTCCACCAGTTGCAATGAATATAAGTTACTTGTTTTTTATCTTCTAGTCCCAGACAGAGTGAAATTTAAGGTAATTTATTAGCCCTGAAAAGCCAGCCAACTGCCAGAAGACTAATGATTAAGTAATGATATCTAATTCATTGTAGAAAATAGACAGTGCTGAAATGGAGACAGCTGTCCAGTAAGAGCTCAGCAGAGGAAACCTGCAGGGACAGACAGGAAAAAAAGTGAGTTTAGCTTGATTAAAGGCTGTCGGTCACAAATACCTGCCTGCAGTATTTCTTGGCACAGTGCAAAGAACTCCAAAAGAACATTTTTACACTGAGACAGCCAAACTTCCCTCTGAAGCTGACAGAAAGTGCAGTCTACTAATGAGGTGAAAATGATGTACTAGGATGAAAAAAATGACTCATCGAGAGCAAATTTTGCAGTGTCATTGAGGTCTGAAGTTGTTAACTGAAAATAGCTTCTTTTTTTTTAAAGAAAAAACTCTACTGTGATGCAAATATGTTTTATTATACTCAAAGACACAGCTGTAATAGAAATCCACTGGCATAATATAAATATTAGTGAGTGGATTAGCTATGGGTAAAATACAAGGTAAAAGTTGAATTGGCAGAATTTTCTTTGATAGGGAAGCATCCTCTGGTATTCCTGAGTACAAAATATCTGGGCCCCTCTCTACTTCTGCTGTGCTCTCAGTATGGTTGAAATACATGCTCCTAGTCATGGTTTGAACTGCATAGAGAAAAACAGCTTATTTGTACAAGCCCGTCAAAGGAAATAATGTCCAAACAAGTGTACAAATAAGCAATGCACTAGGTATAATGGTGATAAGTGTGTTAGCTGTCAGAGTTTCATTTAATTGCAACTCATGCCCTTGAAGTATTTCTGGAGTATTTCCAGGGCCGTAGCACTCAATACAGTGCTTTGTACTCAGCCTTCAGATGTGCTTTGTTCACACATTATTCACATTATTAGTTTGCTGATGGCATAACAGCAGTAGGTCTAATCATGGTCTATGTCTAACCAACTTTTAAGGATGAAACACCTTCAAGTATGGTGTGTGGACATCAGTGGTTAAAACAATGTCACTATAACTATTTGTCATCACTGGGCTTACACTATATGGACAAAAGTACTGGACCGCCTACAGGTTACACCTACAGGAGCTGCTTGGCCATGGAAACCCATGCCATGAAGCTCCCAGCACACAGTTTTTGTGCTGATGTTAATGCCAGGAGGAGGTCTGGAACTCTGCAGTTATTGAGTCAGCAGAGCGTTGGCGACTTTTACACACTATGTGCCTCAGTACTCAGTGACCCTCCTCTGTAACTTTTTGTGGTCTGACGCTTTAAGTTGTGATGAGATGAATTACTGTTGTTCCTTAACGCTTCCACTTTGCAATAATACCACTTACAGTTTATCTTGAAAAATCAAAGAGGGAAGAAATTTCACAAACTGACTTTTTGCAACGGTGGCATCCTATTACACTACCCAAATTCAGTGAGCTCTTCAGAACAAACCATTCTTTCACAAATGTTTGTAAAGACAGACTGCATGGCTAGGTGCTTGATTTTATACACCTGTGGCAATGGGACTGAAAACACCTAAGTTCAAAGATTACGAGGTGGAGCCCAATACTTTTGTCCGTATACTGTATTTCCCAAAATGTCACACTATTCGTTTAAATTATATACAACAGTCAATCACAACATTAGAATGTCCTGTGTGATATTATGTAGGTCTCCCTTGTGCTGTGGTGTCAGAAACTTGAATATTGGCAGCGGACCCTTTCCATCACGGGTGTCATGCGTGGACTGAGATCTGGGGGAGTTTGAAGGCCAGATCAAGTCTTGGGCTCTTTGTAATGTTCCTGAAACCATTCCTGAGTAGATTTTCAAGTGTGCTAGTATGCGTTGTTCTGCTAGCGGAAGCCACTGTCAGTGAGGTGTCCCACCGTCATATGGGTGTGTGCTTGGTTTGCAACAATATTGCAGTGGGTGTGGATGTGTCAAAGTGGAATTTGGCACATCTACATGAGTGCCAGGACCCAAGGTTTCCCTGCAGAACAATGCACTGTAATGAGATTGTCAATTTTGTTCACTTTACCTGTCAGTGGTTTTAATGGTGTGGCTGATTAATGTATATCTTGGACACTAATGATACTGTTTACCATGCATGACGCTGTGTTTTGCTAACATTAAAATCCTAGAATTACAGTTTTACAAAGATGAGTAATATATTGTATTTTAGGACTACCGCCTGTTGCACTGTTTTCTGTCATCTCTGTGTCAGGCTT
Organism: Paratilapia polleni; assembly: GCA_015106735.1. Classification (NCBI taxonomy): domain Eukaryota; kingdom Metazoa; phylum Chordata; class Actinopteri; order Cichliformes; family Cichlidae; genus Paratilapia; species Paratilapia polleni. Next base: position 13,354 of record VUQI01026240.1, on the reverse strand, counting down.
GCTTTGTATGTTGTATGACAGCGTAACTTTTTATACTTAATGCACACATTTTTGTCAAGTCAGATAATACTGCATTTTTTTTGAGAAGATATTAATTTGTATTATGCATTTAAAAGCAATACATCCTTGAAAATGTGGCTTTTGTAGCTTTGTTTTGTGTCAGAGTTGATTCATTTCTGGCCCATGTTTCTAAACTGGGAATACATGTCAGCCTGTATGACTGACTCCCCTTAGGGCTCTCTTTACTATGACAGTGGCATGGCCTTTCAGAAGACCTGTCATCACACAAGGCCGAGCCGTATGAGCAGCCAGCGGTCACCGTGCCCAAACATTGCCACAGGAGAAACACAAGCAAGCCTCTGGGCCCTGACTTTCCATTCCAAAACCACTTCAGCACCACTAGATTACCAACAGGGCAAGCACAGAATCCAGACTGAACAAATGGTGAAGTAGCATTTTGACAGCTAGGCATGTGAGAAAGAAGGCTCTACAGCCATTAATAGAGTTTAGCTAATGGTAAATAAATCCTCTATAATTAAAATACTGGTTTATTCATCTTAACTTTAATTTTGACCTCAAGAAAAAGACCAGTCATTGGCATCTACTTATCAAACGCAATAACATTAATGCCAAACAACCTGAGAGAGTGATATCTGAAATGATTCATGCTCATTTTACTCAGCATAGTTGTCTATGGCTCTTCACTTTTTATATTAATAACAAGCCTTGAATTATAAGTATTTTCTTGTAGCATTCATCGTCAGTAAGACAATACATTGCAGCCAAATAGTAATGTGATATGATCGTGCCTATCGGCAAATGAAAACCTTAACATGCTTCTCTATTTGTATGTACAGTCTCTGGGTTGGAAAGCATACACTGAGGTGTTGAGACTGGGTGCCCAAACAGATCATGGCAGGTTGATGTATGGTGCTTCTGCCCACCTTTGCTCTGTAGCATTAGATAAAGCATCAGCTGGACTCTGTCATTTGAACATAAGCGCCGGGGCTCCACGAAGATGTAAAGCAGCTCACGAGATTTTGGTGCAATGCAGCAGTCAAATGATGTGGGAAAAGTGTCCTAACTAACTTTGTGCACAGCCAGATGACAATACACTAACTTCCCCCCCACCACTGAAGGCAACAATTCACCAGCCCAAAGAGAGAACACTAATTCTGTGGCTTCAGGACAATTGGACAAATGCATAATTTACACTGCCTTCACGTGTCCTACAGTAAATTTAGATGGGTTACAACCTGACGTGGAAAGTGAGGAATTTTCCAAGTTTTTAATGTTGACAAGTCAGTGCTTCCAGGTTCTAATCTAGGCAAATTTGGCACATCCCTTTTCACGGCTCAGGTATGTTACTGTTCTTTAGGCCAGACATGGCCCAAAGTCATGAGCTCAGCTTGACGTGGGTTATGGCAAGTATTGCGTAGGCCAATGTGGCCCGGATGTCCCAACATACCTGACATCCAGCCCATAATGATTGCAACTGTCGTTGAGTTGAGGCAACCAGACTCATCCTGAGTCAACACAGTTATTCAAGGCCAAATGGGGGCCATAGAGACCTGCAGATGTGGGCCTTATTTGGACAAAACATTCATTGTTAACTGGATTAGCAATGTTGCATGATGTATTTTTGAACTTTGGAGAGAACCAGGGTAACTGTTGCTGTGTTCCATTTGAAGTGGGAAGTAGGAATTTCCAAAATTCCCAGTCAGAATTTTCAGCTGGATGCCCCTTCAAGTCGGACCTCCCACTCGGAAAGTTGAAGCAGCCACACCCACCCTGAGTTTGCAGCAGTGTGCATAAACAGTAAGTAAAACTGTAAAACTTGCAATCTATACTACCACTGCTGTGTATTTGTGACTTGCTAAAGAAGCCATACACAGAGCACTGAACAGGCTCTATACATGAACTTGCTGAAGCTCTGTTTTTAAGTGCAAAAAAACAGGCAATGCATTGTACTCCAGGTATCACAAGTGATGCAAAACATCACCGTCAAACCTGGGTTTGTCAGCTCGGGTTTGACGTCACTCCCAGCTCCGACATCTGACTTCTGAGGTAAAAGGAACATGGCATGTGAAGCTAATCTACCTAGCTATAACTCAAACCAGTAGATGCAAGACATATTTTTCCAAATATCAAACTATTCCTTCAGCCATAACTAGAATGTTTCCCAAATCTGCACCAAATATTTAAAATATCTAAACTATTTAAAAGATTGACATAAAAAAGGGCAGATCAGAATGTGGTTCTGATCAGATTAAATAGGTTATTTTGTTAGTTGTTTAGATAGAACATCTATGGATTAAACCAGATGGTACATAGTGAAGGACCTCATGGTAACACTGGGTTTTATAGTATACATACAACACTTGTGATCTATTTACAGGTTTACATTCTGTGCTTTTATGCTGCAGAAAAGAGCTTCCAATCAGCGTATTACTGTACTAAACCTGTTCTGTGAGTATAGAAGCACATTCCTCCTTGCAAACCTCCCCTCATTTCCAGCCACACTGCCCCTCCAACTGAGCACTTGATGCCTCGGACTAAAGGTCGAACTCTGTGATAAACCTCATGATATGCTCTGAGAGTTTCTGCACCAAATGGCCAAGAAGAAAATAGCCAATCAACTCACTGTCCTGCAATGCTGAAAGAACTTTTGATAAAAGAGGAAAATGGATAATGGTGCATAACAGGCAGCCAGGTCTGTGTGTAATCCCTGGTCTCCATGCTAATCTGTACTTTCCTTTCTCTCTGGCCGTCAATCTTTCTTCACTTCCTCCTTCTTTCTCTCTCTCTTTCTCTCTCCCTCCTCTCATCTCGCTTATCCAAGTGCACCAAGAATTTCAAAGTCATCATCTTGATGGTAATGCAGAATATGAAAGACGTGCCTCTTCTGTTGACATTTCATTATTTGTGATAGGCTAACCGGTCTCCTCCTTATGCAAATGGCCATTAATGCTGACATTTAGAAAGTCTTTCAATGTAGTTTGAGCTGCAGAGATAATCCTTAAAAGTCCAGTCCAAATGTTCAGTCTCTTTTTGAAGCAATCTATATGGCATTTCCTCCCAACACATACTGCTGATGTCAGGAATCACATATGGTTATACAAGAAGTCACCACACTTCAACCAACAACCTTGGCCTTTCCTCCCATAAACAGTTAACATCGCTTATGGCCGCTTTTATTTCCTTTCCGATGGCGACTCCCCGTGCGCCTTCTGCTGTGACGCAGTGATTGGGGTTATTATTACAGCACCCTCATGTTGTGATTTTAGCAATCAGCAAAATTCCCGCAAGCTCTGAATCAGCAGTCCACGGAGGGAGAAGAAATGACTTCCTTGCAGTCGTGCTGTCATGGCCCGCTGACGCCATCCAGCTACGTTCATTAATCACTGGCAAACGCACACACAAAAACACGCATACAGTAAAAGCACGCACGCACACACAGGTACACTCTGCAGGTACGTACTATGAGACTCAGTAAGACATATTTACTGCGCAGGGTAAAAAGAAGAAGTAATTTTCTGCAGGATATTGTTCAATTTCAAACTATAATTTGATGCTGGTAATAGCAAAATGAGCAACACAAAACATGCAACTCAGTAAGATAAGATCCAGTATGTGCATGCGACATGCTGGTTGACAATATGTGAATGTAAGCAGTGTGCGCAGAGCCCTACAGGCTCTCTGCAGTGCCCACAGATGGCTGCAGTGAGCATTTGCTCATGCACATCATGTGAATGAAACTACATGCCAAGCTCTGCAGATGCTACACACGTGAGGTTTAAGTTTTGACAGAATAATACAGAATCTCCCATGTAGTTACACATCTTGACATGCAATATGAGCACTTTTCTATGGGTCAGTCAAAGTAAGCCTTTAATTTGAATTCATTTTCTTTAAAAGACTGAAAGAGCAAAAATGATGCTCCTCAATTTCTTAAGCATTGATCTGAGCTGGTGATTCTGATAAATATTCTTGAAATCAGAAGGATAAAAATGTAAAAAGAGAATTTGTGTTCTATAGCTGCAGTTGGATAATTTTCTACACTCGTTTTCACTCATTTCCAATGATTCAGCAACATTTTCCTGACTCACTGAGACATCTGAAAACTATACTTTATCAGCATTAACAATTGTATTGCAGGTAAGGTGTATGCAGCTCGACAAAAAACCTGCACTTTACCTCACAACTGTCACAGCAAAAGAAAAACTGTTGCCGTTATAAAAGCTTCCCATCGCTGTTAATCTCAGAAAATCATAAACCTTTGTGCACCATTTTGCCTGCGTGCTTGGATCTATAATTCAAACCTGACGCAACACACCCCTTATCAATGTGTATATTTAACACCTGGCTGCTTTCTGTCTGAACAACTTCTTAAAAACAGCTGCTTCACAGTTTACTAGCCATGCTGCTTTTTTTAAATTTTTAATATGATGCACTTCTTAAAAATATGAGTGTACATTTCACAAAATCATCGATTTTCATCACTCAGCTAAGCCCCTGACTTTAGAGGGTTAAGGGATACCTCTCGCTGATATTTTTTGCTAAAAATGACACAAAAGATGCCACTAAAGAGTAAAGTTCAGAGGTGATAAGTGAGAATTTGCAGCAGAACACAGAGAGTGATTAGAAATAACTAAAGACTTGCAAGCAAACTCAAGTTGATTCCTTTGATCAGAATCCCAAAAAGCTATGACTTAAGTTTTTCATGCATTTTTAACATATGCTCTGCTTTTCCAAAGGGAGAAGCAGCCTGATGAACAGGCGCTTTAAACACGCAACCTCAAGAGGCTGTTAAAATAGTATGACTGCCAGGGGAGCCGGGGGG
>VUQI01026239.1:0-12191 GCA_015106735.1 Paratilapia polleni | reverse complement strand
CTGTGATTAAACACATTTTTGGAAAGCTGAGTTCAATTTCACTAGCCACACCTAGGCCTGATTACTGCCAGACCTGTTGAATCAAGAAATCACTTAAACAGAACCTGTCTGACAAAGTGAAGTGGGCTAAAAGATCTCAAAAAGCAACACATCATGCTACGATCTAAACAAACAGCTGAGAAACAAAGTCATTGACATCGGCCTGGAAAGGGTTACAAAGCCATTTCTAAGGCTTTGGGACTCCAGTGAAACCACGGTGAGAGCCATTATCCACAAATGGAGAAAACTTGGAACAGTGGTGAACCTTCCCAGGAGTGGCCGGCCGACCAAAATGACTCCAAGAGCGCATCAACTTGACTGTAATTGATGGAACCATGAATTCTGCTCTCTACCAGAAAATCCTAAAGGAGAATGTCTGGCCATCAGATCGTGTGGTGAAACTCAAGCGCATTTGGGTTATGCAGGATAATGATCGGAAACAGACCAACAAGTCCACCTCTGAATGGCTCAGAAAAAACAAAATGAAGGTTTTGGAGTGACCTAGTCAAAGTCCGGACTTAAATCCAACTGAGATGGTTTGGCAAGACCTTAAACAGGCCGTTCATGCTCGAAAACCCTCCAATGTGGCTGAATTAGTCCTCCTGCCACCATGGGTTGTATATTCCAGCTGTGTACCATAACTTTTTCATGCTTCATGGGTAAAAACACTTCCATCAAAGACACACCTGTGCATCCTTGATTAAAGCTCCTCCACCAAGCTTCTACCTTCAATGCTCTCTCCTCCAGATGCATTTTAGTAATTCAGACAACCTTCAGCGTTCCATATTAAAATTGATTTCTGGGTTACAGGCAGGAGGATGAATGCCAGAGGGGACAAAGAGGCAAAAAATACAGAAATGAGCAAAAACTCTTAGGGTTTTTCAATTTTGTGTTATCTGTGCTTCCCCATCTGTGTCTGCTTCTGCTTGTCTTGTCACCCTTTGTCACTTCCTGTTTTATTGTGGTACTCACTTTTGGTGTTATGTGTAAAAAACACGTTTCTGTTTGTAACATAATTGTAATGGACAACTCAAAGTATAAGCTGTAAATGAAATGTTACAGCCATATGGGGTTTGTGTTTCTCCTACAGGCTACTGAATTTTGGCTCAGGGATTAAAGGCGTATAAATATGGGCTACAATTTATTTATAGAAACTGTGAATGCAGTTCACTTAAAGGATTGAAAAATTAAATATTCATCTAAATGCCAAAATAACTAAGAAGTATGTGGTGTTGAAGCTAATGTTAAATTATTTTTATCAGCAAGGCAAATCTCTTCAACAAACCGAAAGAGGACAGGGCAGGCTGAGTGAATTGGGGGAAGCTGAGCATGAGTCCCACCATGATTATAATTTAAAGCACAATGTTCAGTGAAAAGTGAGACTCCTCTCTAGGAATGTTTTGGAGGACTGATAACGATAAGATAGACTGTCTGATTGTAGTTGTTTGTAGTGATATTGTACTGTAAATCATTCAGGCTTTCCTTAGCCACTGATCCAGTTCAGGATCATGTGGGGGCTGGAGCCTATCCCAGGTGACTTTGGGCGTGAGGCTGGGTACACCCAGGACATTTTTTTTTTTAAGTCTTGTAAATGTTTGACATAAACATAAAAATGAATCAGTCCATAAAGACAACAAATACAACATCATAAAAGGGAATTCCTCCTCCCCGCTGTCGCCAAGTTCTGCTCATAGTGGACTGTCCAGTTGTTGGGGTTTTTTCTCTAATATAGAGTCTTTGTTTCACAATATAAAGTGCCTTGACATGACTTGTTTTGGTACTATATAACACTGAATTGGATTGAAATAGATGGGAATGGAGCTAAAGAAATGATATCAGATAAGTTCTGTTTTTAGCCAGTTTTGCATGTCCTGGTACTTCCTCATACAACATGCTGCCTCCTTCTCTAAGTGTGTGTGCATGGTTTCTAAACTAGTTTGCATGAGAGTGATGTACAGCGCATTCATATAGTATTCATGTTCCTTTTCCCCATTTTGGTATTGTGCAGCCTTATGTTAAAACTTTTAAATTGTTTTTGCACTGTCTACACCCAGTCCCCTATAACAAACAGATTTCAGAATTATTTTCCTAATTTCTTAAAGATGTAAAACAAATATAATATTGACATAACTACTGTATTCAGAGCTTTATCTTAGTGGGCTGCATAGTTAAAGCAGTTAACTTTGGCAATGATTACATCTTCAAGTTCTTCTTCAGTCTTTGCACAAGCTGGAGTTGGGGATTTTCTATCACTTACCTTATTCAAACTTTATTTGGCTGGATGGAATGATTTTGGGGCAGCCACTTCCAGCAGTGGGTTCATTTCAGGGCTCTGGGTAAGGCCAGTATATCTGTGTGGTTATTCTCCTCTTGAAAGGTAAATCTTTGCCCCTGTCTGAGATTTTTAGTAATACAAAGAAGGCTTTTCTTATCTCTGAACTTCCCTCAACTCTGAACACTCTTCCCATCAGTGCTACTGAAAAACACCCTACCAACAATATAATCAGGTGATGAGCAGTGCTATGATTTCCTCCAGACAGGATGTGTAGAATGGAGGCCAAACAATTCAATCCTGGTTTCATCAAACATGAAAGTCTGCCTTTTTTCAGTTCCAGAGTCCTTTAATTTTTTTTTTTCAAACTATCACCAAGGAGAGGCTTCCATCTGGTTACTTTGCTACCAAGTCCATTGGCAGAGTCCATCAGTGATGGTTCTGGAAAGTTCTCCCATCCCATCCCCACACACAATCTGTGATCTCAGCCATCATCTGGCTCTTGGTCTAACTAAGGCCACTATCCCCTGACACCCAGATCCCAATACCCAGAAAGCCCTAGTCATTTCAAACCTCTTCCATTTAAAAAATTATGGGGCCCAGTGTGATCTTGGGAACCATTGGAGATTTTGTTTTTAATGGAATGGAATGAACTGGCATTTATACAGTGGATATAAAAAGTGTACACACCCCTGTTAAAATGCAAGGCTTTCCTGATGTTAAAAAAATGAGACTACAACAAACCATTTCAAAACTTTTACCACCTTTAATGTGACCTATAACCTGTACAATTCAACTGGAAAACAAATTTGATCACAGCATTCAGTCTTCTTGGGTACACACCTGCCATCAATTAAAGAGACTGATTAATCCCAAATAAAGTTCAGCTGTCCTAGCAGGATTTTCCTGACATTTACTCAGTTGCTGCTACAGCAAAAGTCATGGTTCTCAGAGAGCTTACAAAGCATCAAAGGGATCCCATTGTTAAAAGGTATCAGTCAGGAGAAGGGTACAAAAAAATTTCCACAGCATTGGATATACCATGGAACACAGTGAAGACATTCATCAAAAAGTGGAAAAAATATGGGACAACAGTGACAAAGAACTGGACTTCCCCCCAAAATTGATGAAACGACAACTGGTCTGGGAGGCAGCCAAGAGACCTACAGCAACACTGAAGAGCTGCAGGAATTTCTGGCAAGTACTGGTTGTATACTACATGTGACAACAACCGTATTCTCCATATGTCTGGACTGTGGGGTATAGGGTTGCAGGTTGGAAGCCTTTTCTGACAAAGAAAAACATCCAAGCCTGGCCACAATTTGCAAAAGAAAAAAAAATACAGCAAGTCTCCCAAAAGCATTTGGAAAAATGTGTTATGGTCTGATGAGACCAAGGTTAAACTTTTTTGCCACAATTCCAAAAGGTACATTTGGTGTACTTATTGTGGTCTCATTTTTTAACATCACAAAAACCTGGCATTTTAACAGGGCTGTGTACACAGTTTTTTTATCCAGTGTATGTTCCAACACATTCTCACTCCCAACTCACTACATTCTGATGCTTGGTCAGAAAACAAGGGTCCTCTTTTCCATCATTTGGAGGAACCTCCAACCTGAATACATCTTGAGTAATGACACTAAAAGGGTATCTAGAGCATTACAGTGTGAAGTCCACGTCCTAAACGGACACAGGTATAAGATGACGCAGGAGTGGGAAAAGGTTCTACATTAAATTCACTTCCTACCCCAGCCAGTAATCCCCTGGAAGAATCTGCTGTGCCACACTCTACAACAGGGCTGTGAACGAATATTCTAAATTAGATCATACAATTATATTTAAAAATATTTAAAATATTTAAAAATAAAAATATATATCAAATAAAAGCTGACTGACATTTGACTGAGAAACTGGTAGAAAGAGATTTGTGCTCACAGCAATCGGAAAGGCTCTGTTTAAATAATTGTACAATTAGTTAGCATGTCTCATGGTGTACTGGTTTGCACTCTTGTGCAGAGGGCTGATCATCAAATAGTTTAAAACCTGTGCATATTTTATTTTATTTTATTTATTTATTTATTTATTTTGAGAATAATCATAGTCTGCAGTCACTTTTTATGTAATAGTCATTTTCTGGCCAAGTTTTGACAACTCTATTCTACAGTGGAGAAGACATATTTTTTAACATCAGTTGAAAACTAACAAAAGCCTTAATAACTGGCCTCTATTTTTCTTCCCAGAACATTCTTCTCATAGTCTTTCTCTGCCACAGTGCAGATAATGAGAAAACAAACACATCGCTCCTGAACAAAAGCAGTTGCTCTCTCTTTATCCCACAAGGAAGACAAAAGAGTTATTGACAGGCAAAGAAAAAGGACTGGGGTATTACTGTTAAGCAAGGCTCTTGTTTTCCAACCAAAGACAGAGCACACTGCAGGCAGGAAGCCTCTGGCAGCCATCTGCTTTTTCATGAATTTATCTAATGCTGCAGCTTTCACAGGTAATGAAAGCCCGGCCGTGTCCATGAAAAGGACATACTCTTGGGAAAGAATGCATAAAACCCCTTTTCTTAGTAATTTGTTTTCTTTCTTTTTTTTTTAAATCAAAAGCATAAGACTAGGTGGATAAATCAAAACCTGATCGAACATCCTTCATGCCAGACTCCCACGTGTGTTTTGTCATTCCTTGCAGCCATTTGATAAAACAAAGGCTTCTCTGCAACCTTTGAGTGTTGCAATATCCATGGCAACCACATGCACCGTAGCCATAAGGTTTGTGAATGCAGCCCAGATTTCATGGAGGGTCATAGTGAAGCGTAGCTGAGCGGAGCAAGAATGTAAAAAAAAAAACGCTTCGTATTTCAAAGGCAGATTAGATGAATTTTAAAGACATGTTAAGGCATGGGAGCAAAGCAGAGAGCAGGGAAGGCTTTAATGTTCCACTCTTTAATGATTTAGTCTCCTCACAGCCTTGAGAATCAAACTAATTTCATAATCGATCAAACAATGTCAGGATTTCAGTCTTTTAGCAGTCTATAATTAGATGCTTTAGTGTTTTGTCATGCTTGTGTATATACAATCATAACATATAAACAAGTATAAAAATATACCTTATCTTACCTTATGTTCAGCTGTAATAAATAGAATCATATATGACTGTTTTGCAACTATAACAGATGCACTGCAGACTGTTTAGAAGCCCACAAGTCATTTCCCAAAGCAAATGTCTAATGCATGAGTGAGTTTACTAACAGCATCATTACCATATTTATCTGCAAGTCAAAAAAGTCTGTCAGATAAAAAGATGGCAATCTAATATGATGAAAACCTGTTGTACAGCTAAATTCAATTACTATGGATTGGTAGGTTGCTGTATTTAAGCAAACATAAATGTATTCCCAATGCAGCGGGATGAAATCAATATTTAGGGAATAAAAATTGGTTTCTGAATTGATTAAATCCAGACAGAAAGACCGAGGAAAGGTGCAGGGGTAGAGATCTCCACTCTGTAAACTGATTATACCCGTCTGTCACTGAGGATTCACTCTGACTTCAGATCAAATAAGATCTGTATGAGCATTTGGAAGCAAAGAGCATTACCTCATCTTTCTAGATTCTGTATGCAACCTGTCTGTGAAAGGCTCACCCATGGTTTCAGTTAAAAATGACTCTGCAGAAAGTAGCCAGGTATGTTAATGCTGAACAATAGACATGGTTACAATAAAAGCAGAAAAATTACAGTGAAGTGAAGTTCAAATCCAGGCCAGAATGCTTTCCATCGGCCACAGCTCCACGTTGTATTTTTTGCACATGCTTTATTTGATTGCTTTTTCTTTTCTTTTTGGACTGTGATAACAGTTTTCCATCTAAACTGTAGTTAAATAGGTATCTACTACTGAACTTGAAGCTGCACTTACTAATATTTTCATATTGATAGCAAATTGCATTTTTATGTGGAGTGTGAAAATAGTAGCTCCTGGTAAATATTGCAGAAGTAGTTTAGTATCTTTCAGCTCGTTGTTTTGGTTTGGCCCACAACTTTACAGTTTTTGTTCAGTCTCACCATTTTGAACAGTTTTCTTTTCAAAAATAAAAATAATAATTTAGATACCTGCCGTGTTACCAGATTTCATTTACAACCAGCTAGTTGCTAACTAGCTAGTTTAACCCTACAGATATATTTAGCAACTAGCTGGTGTTAACCGAACATTTAATTGATAGTTTTTACTGTTTTTACCGATGTACAGGCAAGTACTTGCTAACATGTATGCTATCAGTTAGGGTTAAAATATGCTAATTTTGTATTAACAGCTTGTTTTGCTAATAATACAGTCATTTTAAAATGACAGCTAGCATTCTCAATTACATGCATATTGTCAATACCATATGTAGGCAATGGACTGTGTTCTTGTGGGGGTGTTATCAGGAACAGGCTACCACAGGTCAGTCTCAGTATTATTAGTTCAGATCTTTAATGCACGCTATCACTTATCAAGCTTGGGAACTAATTGATGTGTTGCTAACAAGATAGATATGTACAAGAAAAATATCACCCCACCAATATATAAAAACATGTCCACCACAATATTTGTACCAAGAATCATGTTTAAAAATAGAAAAAGACAGATTGTTTCTAGCCACAATATTAAGTGCTAACACCAAAACTCACTCAGTGTTTACTAAGCTTCTTCTTGTGGGTTATCAGTAACAGAAATATACAATTCTGCAGTGGTTGGATGTATTAGTGATGAGTGGGAGGAGAAGTATGGAGCACTAGTGGATGATTTTGTTGAGTGGTCCGGGAGGAATCACCTGCTTCTGAATGTGGATAAGACCAGAGAGAAGGTGATTGACTTCAGAAGGAAGAGGGTGGTTACACTGTCCTGGGACAGGATGTTGATGTGGTGGAGGAGTACCAGTAACTGGGCATCCACATCAATGGTAGACTGAACTGGAAGACCAACACAGAGGCTGTATACAGGAAGGGGATGAGCAGGCTCTGTCTCCTAAGGAATCCTAATGTGTTACATTACTGCGTTGCCAAAAAATGTAATGTCATTACAGTGGCACATTACTTTATAACACATTACATCCAACACTGGCTGGAGCAGCATTGGGCGCGATGACACCAACAGAGTGAATAAACTGATTAGGAAGGCTGGCTCTGCTATTGGCTGCAAACTGGACACTTTTGAAGCCTGTGGTGGAGAGGAGGTCACGGAACAAACTGTTCATGCATCATGGATAATCCTGACCACCCTCTGCACCACTTACTGGACAGGCAGCAGAGCACCTTCTGATGCAGGACAGATACAGGAAATCTTTTATGGCATATGCTACGGTTCTTTATAACATCATATGCATGACGATCAGCCACAGCCAAATACCTCCAGAGCCATCAATACATACACCCTACTGGTCATCAGATACCCAGCTGGAGTAATAAGCTGGCCAGAGGACTACTACTAGGAAAAGGTTTTGTGTATCTATGTGTGGAGTGAAACTGTGGAACAGTTTTAGTGTGGAGATGTGTCTTCATGAGATATAAAGAAGAGGAAGATGTTTGAATTTCAATGAATGTCTCTGTTTAGTTAGTTGTTACTTCATGCTTATTCAGATTTTGCAATTAACATTCCAGAACTGGAGGTACTTGGCTTTGATGTGTGGATGTGAAGTTGTAAAAACTATATGATAATATTTTGTATTTTACATAATGTATATATTCTGTATATATATATATATATATATATGTAATTAGAAACATGTTTATTGTTGTTATTGAGGTTTATATCAGTAAGAAAGCTGGAATAATAACTGATGACTTATGGAGAAGGGTTGGGATTAAATAAGTGTGCACTTCTTCCCACTCCTTTTCAGATTTGTAAACTAAATCAGCAAAGGTGCATATTGTAGTGTATTTTGCTTATTTTTGTATAATGTTTTTTTTTTTCTTTTTTTCTCAGTTTTCCCTATATGAGTTTCTGTATACTTTTTACATGTTCGACATAAACTGAACAAAACAAACAAAACACAGGTTGAGATAGATGCCACTGATGTCAAGACATGAAAAGTCCTCACAATGCACAGCAGTCACCACCCCAAGTCCAGCACCTTGAGGCTCTACGAGCAACAGAAAGAGGGAGGGCGAGGATTAGTGAGTGTCAGAGCCACAGTCCAGGATGAAACACAGAGCATCCACAACTATATCAGAAAGATGGCCCCCCGAGATAAGATGCTCCAAGAGTGCCTCAAGCAGCTGAATGGTGATGAGGAACAGGAGGAGGAGCTATCATGGAAAACCAGGCCCCTGCATGGGATGTACCATCGACAGACAGAGGAAGTGGCTGACATCAAGAAATCCTGCCAGTGACTAGAAAAGACCGGCCTAAAGGACAGCACAGAGGCTCTGATCATGGCAGCACAAGAACAGGCCCTAAGCGCCAGATCCATAGAGGCAGGAGTCTACGACAGCCAACAGGACCCAAGTTGCAGACTGTGCAAAGGTGCCCCGGAGACAGACCAGCACATAGTAGCAGGATGTCAGATGCAAGCTGGGACAACGTACACTGAAGCACAGCAAAGTGGCTGGGATAGTGTACAGGAACATCTGTGCCGCTTATGGATTAGAAGTCCCCAACGATGGCGGACACCACCGAAGGTGGTTGAGAACAACAGGGCTAAGGTCCTGTGGGACTTCCAGTTTCAGACAGACAAGCAGCTGCTGGCCAACCAACCAGACATAGCGGTGCTTGACAAGGAGCGGAAGACTGCAGTTGTGATAGATGTGGCAATCCCAGTGGACAGCAACATCAGAAAGAAGGAGCACCAGAAAATTGAGAAGTAGCAGGGGCTGAAGGAACAACTGGAGCAGATGTGGAAGGTAAAGTCCAAAGTGGTCCCAGTGATAATAGGAGTGTTAGGAGCTGTAACCCCCAAACTGGAAGAGTGGCACCAGTACACTCCAGGCACAACATCAGAGGTCTCTGCCCAGAAGATACTGCGCACAACCCTCCCAAGCTTGAGGAACACACAAATACCAAAAGATGTGAGATAGATAAAGTATTTCTTATCTTATCATGTCAGCTGTGGTGAACACAAAAAGGTGTAAGGGTCTCTGGTATGCAGGTGGATATGTCACAGTGCTTATAACTCTATGTCAAAACCATGTGTGTCCTGTGTTTTACTGAACCTACAAAATGTAATTGTTAGCTCAAGAGTTAATACTGAACAGACAGATGAATACTGTCTATGCATTTGGATATAACACAAGCTACTTCCCAGAACACTGATGATGACCATTAGCCATTATGTGTTGATGTTTACATTAACCTCAAACAACTGTACCATGTATAGCTGTAAATGTATGAATTAACTTCATACAAAGGGTAGTTAACATAAAAAATCTATTAAAAATCACAATATTCTGTGTCATTACCCTTTGACTTTAAAACACAGATTCTCTTCAGTACACTTGCACACATTTTTCAAAGGTACTTAAACTCAAGAATGATCAAGGAAAAAGAAATAAGACAAAAGCACTGATGCTACGTTTTAATTACCATTAAAGCAGTATCTGCAAACCATAAATCTGTGTCATGAAATAAAATCATCAGACATACTACTACTACTTCCCATTACCCAGCGGGGCAGAGTTAGGGCCCAAGGACACAATTAAGAGAGGACCTGTCACAGTTCAATTAGACTGAGCAGTGAGTGCTTCCGCTAACAAAGATGACTTTACCCTTTGCGTAACGCACAGAACTGATTTTGTATTCTCTTTGAGGAAATATTAAGGAATAGTCTGCCATGGTTGGGAGTTTTTTTTTTTTTTTAAATATAAGTCTGCGGTTGCCTCTGAAGTGTGCTGTGAAGTGCGGCCAAATGCTCTCTGGGAGTAGCTAGTATAGAGGTCCAATCGCAAAGCCCCCTGGTATCATTAGTTTAAATGAATAAACAAACAGCACTGGATATGTGATTCTTTTCAAAGTCAAATTTCAGTTCCTTGATGAAATGTGTGGTCAGTCTGTTTGGTCTATGGGTTTGTACTCTACAGAGAGGAGCTGGCTGTATCCAACATGGATAGCTTGCAGTTTTCTCTTGTAATAACCAGGAAGCAAAAGTTTTCAGTACAAACTGCATGGGATACAGTACTTCAGACATATCTGAGCAGAGGCTAGCCAAGGATTGAATAATGCATAAAGTCTGAGAGTTCAGCTTGGAGAGATATTTGCTGTGAAAGAGATCTTAGACTGTAAAGGTAACTTAAGAAAGAAAATGAAGAGAGGTGGCTTCATGTTCTAAAAATAAGTTTGCTTAAGTTATTAGGGGGAAATTTTGGTGTTGGCTTCAACTGTGTACACTATGTGGAAGTACCTTAAATTGCACTGCGATGGCTGCTAGATGCTGTCTCCAAAAAATCCCCAGATCAAAAACCATAAACTTGGCCTTGGCCGATGGTCAAATGGTTAAAGGCACACAATACCAAATAACTGCAGTGTCTTCCAGCCCTTTCCTGCCTCTCCACACTGTAAAAAGAGTCATTATTGTCTTAAACGTTAAATTTGGGCCCATGTGTGGACCATGAAGTTCAGTGTGCCCAAAATATTATTACCTTATCTGGCTTCACTTTAGGTCTCAGTCATACAGGCCTAGAGACCGGTTGGAAACCACCTGGCAATCACCAGTCATGAGGGAAAAATGAGTATTCCCCTACCAGTTACAAGTGGTTGCTGGAGGTTGCTGGCAATTGCTGTGAAATTGATTGCTAAGCCCCAGTCATACAGGCCTACAGATCAGTCAGTGACCCCATGGTAACCATCTAGGGAAAAAAGTGTATTCCCCAACCATTTGGCCAGTGGCTGCTGGAGGTTGCTGGCTGTCTCTAAGTGAAATTGGTCACAAAGACGTATATAGTCCTATACTGAAAACCTCCTTGCGATTGCTTTGGTTGCTAGCAGATTACCACAGTCACCGGTAGTTTCTATGGAAGAAGCCAACTTGTCTGCAAACACTTGCCAACTACTAGCTAAGCATTGTGAAACTGTGAAGAGTGCGATGCAAACCATAAATGGAGACTGTTCACCTTCTAAATAAAAGTTGCTTAAACCAACACATTTTAACCAACACTTGTATTCTGAAGGCAAACAGTCTCCGTTTCTGGTTTGCGTTGCATGTTTCACAGTTTCACAATGCTTATCAAGTAGTTGCCAAGTGTTTGCAGGCAAGTTTGCATCTTCCATACAAACTACGAGTGACCGCGGTAATCTGCTAGCAACCAAAGCAATCGCAAGGAGGTTTTCAAACGGTTTCCATTTCTGGTTTGCGTCACACTTTTTCATGGTTCACTACCGCACGGTGGGTAGTGAGTGTTTGCAGACAAGTTGGTGTCTTCTAAGCAAGCTATTGGTTTGCAAACTGCTAGTGACCAAAGCAATCACAAGGAGGTTTTTGGTGCAGCACCGTGTACCTCTTTGCAACCAATTTCACTTAGCAACAGCCAGGGAGTCGCCGACCAGTCTCTAGGCCTGTGTGACTCAGGCCTTACCTAATCATGCTAAGCAATCACATGAAGGTGGTTATCAATCAGATGAGTCAACTCAGGGTTTCCTAATCTAGCTATGAGTGTGTTCCCACAAAAGAGGTGGTATTTGCGGCATATGACCTCTGTAATGTATTAATTTTGCTTGTAGTATGAAGTCCACTGAGTGGTCAGATTGAAGAAAAGAGCTATATAAATAAAGTCAGTATAATGCGAGGAAGGAAAGCTGGAAAAAAAAATGTAGACTATGTAAGTGAATACACTTATTGGTCTCACTGCCCTATCATTAAGGCACCAAATCTGACTATAACTTCAGTTTTATATTTCATTTAACTGATGTGTT